>JABWIB010005634.1:31949-46210 GCA_016617825.1 Platyplectrum ornatum
ATCCCATTTAATGTGTAGATTGTTATTGTGACCTAAATGCATAGTTTTACATTTATGTTGAATTGCATCTTCCATTTGCCTGCCCAATACCTCAGTTTATGCAAGTCCCTTTTAGACAGACTACATCTTGCTCTGTTTTTATTACTCTGCATATTTTAGTATCATCCTCAAAAATAGTGGCTTTGCTCTCTAAGCCATCACCAAGGTCATTTATAAATATATTAAAAAGGAGCTGGCCCAGCACGGAGCCCTGTGGTACACCACTAAAAACTTTTGACCAATCTGAAAAAGTTCCATTTATCACAACTCTCTGTTCCCTATTCGTCAACCAATTCCCGACTCAAGTACAAATGTCATTTGCTAGACCCAGTCCCCTTAATTTGTGAACCAACCTCTTTTGTGTTACTGTATCAAAGGCTTTTGCAAAATCTAAGTACACCATATCTACCGCATCACCATTGTCTAATTTTTACTTCTTCTTCAGAAGCTAATTAGATTAGTTTGACAAGACCTATTTCTCATAAATCCATGTTGATCCCCAGTAGTTATCGTATTGGCCACCAAGTAATCCTGAATATTATCTCTTATTATTTTCCTCACAATAGATGTCAGGCTTACAGGTCTATAATTCCCCGGTATTGATTTAATTCCCTTTTTAAACAATGGCATCACATCTGCTATTCGCCAATTCCTTGGTGCTAAACCTGATGCAATTGAATGTATATAAATAGTATAGGGGTATAGCTATTTATGAGTTAAGCTCATAGAGAACCCTTGGGTGTATGCCATCAGGACCTGGTGCTTTATTTTTCTTCATTTTTTAAGCCTCCTTTGGACTTCTTCCTCTGTTAGCCAAGTATTGAGAAATGGTTGAGTTGCATAATCATATTGAGGCATTATTCCTACCATGGGTTCCTCTCTAGTGAAGACTGAAGAAATTGTTTAATATCTCAGCTTTTCCCTTATTATCATGAATCAGTCCACCCATCTCCTGTTTTATGGGTCCTATAGTGTCCTTCTTTAGTCTTTTGCCATTTATATACTTAAAAAACTTTTTAGGGTTTGTTTTGCTTTCTTTAGCAACTAGCAGTTCATGTTCTATTTTTATCTCCTTTTTGCACATTTTATTACATTCTTTGTAGGTCTGGAAGGACTCTGCAGTCCCCTCAGATTTCATCAATTTGAATGCACGCCTCTTTCTATTCATTGCTCCCCTTACTTTTTTATTTAGCCACATTGGTTATTCTTAATGCTGTTTCTTTTGTTTACCATTGGACACATAGAACCAGACGTTCACAGACTGCCTAACATTTTAGCTTAGCATTAGAAGGATTCCACTGTGATCCACATAAAGGCTACTCGCAGCAAGCGTCACCATTGGAGAAATGGAAATGGTTTGGTGATAGTGACAAACCAAAACATTTAAATTAGAGTGTCCTGGTATTTCTTGCAGAAAAATGGGAAAGTGTAACTCTGCTGACTTGAACCACCACCACAAGATCTTTTGACTTTTGACAGGAAATGCTTTGACTCNGAAGAAACAGAACATACAGCTCCTGTTTCCAAATGTAGTCATTCAGCACCCAATGAGCAGTTGAACAGCCCAGATTTCCATCAATATTCAAGGTGCAAGGGCAGATTCACCTTAAGGTGGGATCGTTGTAGGTGGATTGTTGTAGGTGAATTGTGCCATATTCGACGGTGTTGTCAAAAATGTTTCAGGTGCACATCAACTTGAAATACTGTAACAACGAGTGAAATCGATTAAATATGTGTGCAAGAATGCACTGTCTATNATAATATTTAAAAAATGCAGTCCTTTCAATCCAAACACTTTACATTTGGTCTGGAAATTTTCAACAAGGCTTTGAGTATTCTTGAGGACAAATGTATGGCTATGATCAATAAAACATTACTGCAACTCGGCATGCTTACAGTCGTTGCGAGATGGACAGAAATAAATAGTAGTCACTTCTAAATCAAGATCTAAAAAAAAGATACCAAATTATCATGGATCAGGTGGTTTATTTATCTTGATGCTTCTGGGGGCACAGGGAAAACATTTTGAACTAATTTAATACTGGCATATACCAGGGTTCAGGAGTTGCTGTAGCCACTCTTTAGGAATTGCAACAATGTTAATGTAAGGAGGAATGAAAGCCCATTCCACACTTAAGTTGCCACCTGACAAGTGGCAGGACAATTGACCAGGTGCAGGAGGCCAGGACATGTAAATAGATTGTATGGAATGAATGCACAATGGCTCACAAGAAAGCTTTCGAGGCTCTTGACATCACTCTGAGAGCACCCACCAAAATATATGGTCCACAGCATTGTAAAGCATCAGATGGGACACAATGTCATCATCCATAACAGTAGCAGGGAAGGGAAGGTAGCAGGCTTTCCCAAGAGTTCAGGAGCCAGGTCCAAAATGATTTAGTCTGGATTAGCCAGAGTTTGCTCATGTCCCACAGATTCTAACATACATGCAGTATTGCATATACATTTTAGGGAAATCTGATTTCTGATCTGAAATTTGGATCCAGCTATTGTTCTCTTGAGGTAGAATTTTCACATTTTTTATATGCAACTATTATACACATTAAAATAAAAGTTTATAACAAAACAAATAGTAAGCTTCCATTGATGTCTATTATAAAGTAAAAATGACTGGATAAAGTAGTGAAAACAAAATACAAAAATATATATTGGCCCAATTATTTTATTAGTGTAACATTACAGTGAACCAAGACACACAATGATTGACCTCAGACATATAAGGATAATTAAATATATGTCTACAAGTATAGGCAAATAATCATTAGTTTAATATATATAATGTTAATGGGAAAAACTCGAAGAATATGGATGTTGCTAAAAGAGTTAACTACCAATGTTGTATTGTGTCAACTTTTTTATTGGCACCAAAAGTAGAAAATAAAGAGTACAATATACATTTGCATGAAGGTACAAAAAGCGTGATACAATGCATAGTTACAGGTCCGAGGAAAGGGCAGTAAACACAATGAAAGTCCTGAAGCAATATGCAATACAAATATCACACATAACAACAAGAGCCATCGCATTTGCAACAGCAAGTGTCAGAGTGGTGTTAACATTCTTTATCCATTGGGGGTCTCTGTCCCACCTGCCTCACTTTGGGGTGAGAACAGTACACGGGAAGAAGAGAGAGCGACGGGGAAGAATACCAAGCAAACCAGGCTATTCACCTCTCCAGGTCATTTTGCCAACCTTAATCTGTAGACCAATCAGACATTAGAAACAGGTTGTCTGGTACAAAAGTCTCTTGGGACAACTGCCCTGCCACAGTGATGGAAGGATGTAAGAGGAAAATCTGGTACAAATAATTGTTCAAGTGCAGTTTTGACATAATAGACGGTGTGATTACCCTAATCACGGATTTACCATAGCTGGCTGACAAAACTATAGAGTTTAGATTAGGAAGAATAATACCGCCATTATTTGGGCGTTGATGCAATTTAACCAAAGCTAACCAAAAAATATTGAATGGCTCGATTCAGCAGATGGTCATTAGCAAGAGCTTTGGAAAGAAAAATCATCATAAATAAATTACTACGACCAGTAAAAAAGGCAGAAATGGCACCAATGGTCCATAGATGCANAGGCATCTGCTATAAGCTGTCTTATGTTATCAGTGCATAGTGTTTGAACCAGTTTGGCCAAACGGAGACCAAGATAGGTAAGGGAATGCTTGGACCATTCTATGCTTAATTAGTAATTTCTTAGGGGGGCAGTAAGAGGGCCCCAAACGTAGGGCAATAGATTTAGAAAAATGTATGGTAAAACAGGAAATCGGGTCAAAGGAGGTCATAGGCTCAAGAACAACAGGCAGGAACCGGGTGGGTAGGAAATATAAAAACCAGATTGTGCCCCAAGGTGGTAATTTTAGTTTCACAAGAATCAGTCATAATGCCTGTAAAGGCTGGGGTATTTTTTGGCAGTGTCAGTAAGGGGTCTAACGCCAAATTGAACAACAGGGGGTAAAACAGACAGAAATGAGATAGAAGTGTAGGACTTTCTTAGTTGTGGTAAAAACAAACAAAAAGGGTTTTTTTAAGCACGTGGAATACACAGGAGAATACATTTCTAATATGTAGTTATATGGAGTAACTTGAGCTAGAGCTAGGGCCACATAGTGTTTACAGTATGTAACATTGAAATTCTGTGGGTTTGTAGAGGAATATTTTTCATATGCATTAATTTCTCTTTCTTTTATAAGTGGGTTTAATTACAGCCCAATAACAAATTGCTAGAGGGAATCCTGCTGCTGGGAGAAATGTCTGCTTGCTTAATTCCGTGGAAATGAGTGGTGCTGGAGTCCTACCAAGCAGAGGGAATGATAGCTTCAAAACATATTTATATAATATCATCAACTTCAATATTACCCTAAAGTTGTGGTAATGTTAAACTGAAACACATTTCAGGGGGTGGATTTTCAAGCACTTGGCCAGTGAAATTGTCGCTTTTCCAAAACCATAACACACAATATTATTTATATAAATTTCTCTCCCAAATCTCAGCTTCTTTTAAAGTGTTGTACTGCAACTGATTGAATTGTAAACTCAGTACTCATTTAATAACATAGAAAGTGTGCGTTTGTCTTCCACTATATACGATAACTTATAGACTACTCTAGCACAGTGTATATATATTTTGTACATAAATGCCTAAGAGATAAACCTCACTGGTTGTATATGCTGTAATATCTATATATGTATTAAATTAGGCAAGATGTCACATCTTGATCTCACTTTCCAAACATGTTCTCTGCTCCAGAGAGTTGCAGCTAAATGAAGAAATAAAGATGAATTTTTGTAAAATGAATGTCAGTGTTTGCATGCAGGGAGAATACTTTATTGTTGCATTTTGCACACAGATACTGACCAGCGTTACTGTTACTTCTTTTTGAAACATCATCTCTCAACTATAAACTGTTGGCAACAAATGAAATTTACAATTCAACATGGTTTTGCCAACTCGCTCATAAGTCCAATAGCATGGGCAGCACGGATAGTTCCAGTCAAATGACTCCATTTGAGAACACACAACCTTACAAAAGGACTTCTTCATTTTTCCTCAGATTTTTTCTAAATGTCAGAGAAGAAGACAAAAACCAGCAGCTAACACTAAAGTATATAATAGAATGGTGAAAGATATAATCTTATTGGTTGCTATGGTCAACATCTCCATTATTCCTTTTCCACAATTTAACCATAAGAAACAGATTCAGATCTTTAGGCACTAATGACTTAATCAAGAGTTGGGAAAACCATGTTGAGTTGCATGCGAGTTAAATTTCATTAGTTGCAAACAGTATTAGAGTTGAGAGATAAGGGGGTATATTTACTAAGCAGTGAGATTGCAGTGAGATTGAGTTCACATTCTCCAGTGTGTAAAATGAAACTAAGAGCTTGAATCTGATTGGTTGCTATGGGCAACTTACCCACTTTCCAATCTCACTGCAATCTCACCGCTTAGTAAATATACCCCAATGTCTTGAAGTCTGCAGAGCCCTGTGTCTTTTCTGGTATAGAAGACCCAATCAGGGTCTGGAATTTCACCAGTGTCTCTTCCATGCAGCGCTGGCACTTCTTCATTATTGGAACAGTGTCTATAAGTAAAGTTCATCCAGTACCCTACATCTTTTAAACTTCTGGTTTAGGACCCAGCACAATAACCCAATTCCCACACCAGGAAATATATCATAGCCCCCACTCACAGATACATATTACATTTGCCTCTGTAATAAGCCAACGTGTCCTGCCCCAGGCACATTTTAAGAACACAAGAGAAGGCAGTTACAAGTGCCAACCAATTTGTCTGAGGCCCTCTTGACCATCTACCTTTGTATGGACAACTGTTCCCACCAGACCACTCTGGGACTCCCTGAGGCATCCACCAATTCCACCAGATGCAGGTAGCAATTTCCTGTAACTTTAATCCAAGCCACATCACCATTTTTCTCTTGCAGTGTAGAATTCTCCAACCCCACCCTCATTGCTGCTCCTAATTGCCAATGGCTTATCCTCAGTTGGAACACCTTGCATATATCTCATCTAAAAAAAATATTTTCCAATATGGAAAATAAGAAATGGCATCACCACAAAGAGCACTCCAAATACAAAGGCTTCACTGTCCCAACCAGATATTCACTGTCTGGCCATACAGAAAAGATCAGCCTCACCACCAATATCACTCCTATTACATGGATTTGGAAATGGCAGAATCCTTCCATCAATTTCAGATGGTCGACTCAAAACCCCTTTATGGTGGCTTTCTCACAGTAAAGCATGCAATTCTACATAGCGGGAAGAACAACAGTCCAGTATGAACCATGTATGTAAAACAAACATTTCAGTACAGTGAGTAATGGAAAGAAATGCACCAGGTCCAAGGGGGAATCACTCATTGTCTGGTGCAGAGCATATCATATGGTAGATTGAAATGAGTAATGGATACATAATTGAATTGTGTCTGACCAATTTTGGATATACCATATATACTCGAGTAAAAGTCGATCTGAATATGGGGACAGAGAAACATTGCAGAAGAAATAGGAGACATAAGATGGCTGCACTCCGAGTTAGGACATAAGAAGGCTGTACTTCCCGGAAGCCAGATCATGCTAGCTGCACTGCGAGTGACTGATCTGACTTAAGGAATGAAATGTATTGGCTATGTGGACTGATAACTGGAACANAGACCCAGCAGCTTCCAGGACTATGACTCGAGTATAAGCCAAAGGAGCACTTTCAGCACAAAAAATGTGCAGAAAAATACGGGCTTATACTTGAGTATATATGGTAGGTTGCCCATACCTCAAAATATGCCTACACCTTATGATCCTTGTCCAGAAGGGAATCTACCCAGTCCATTCAGAATAGGAAGTGCAGTTCCTCCCTAAATAAAGCAAAGGGAGGGGGAGAGGGAATAATCCACGTCTGAAGGATAATGTTCTTGGCCGCAGAACTGAGACATAGCAAGTGTTTCCGACAACCCCTGGTGATACTTTAAAGATATGAATGTTTTCATTTCCTACAGGAGACACATTTTAAAAATCCTGGCACTCATGTAATTAAAAACTGCCAAAACACTGTGGTAATTAATAATAATAATACTACTACTAAAAAGGCTAATGGAGTTTCAATACTATTCTTTACTCCACTCACTGGCCTTGGGGGATAGTAGAGGAGTCGTCATCAAGTGGGAATTTTATCAGTTGTTAATGTTTTTTATCTAACATTTATCAGTCTGCTTTTCTCACTCAAATTCTAGAGGAAATCATTTCCACTGGGAAGAAATGTTTAATTATTGGGGGAGAACTTAATTGGAAAGACTCTTCTGTATGGGCTCCTTCCTCTTTCTACCATGATGCTAGGAGAGTAAGAAGAGTCCTTAGATAAAAGACTTGGTGTTGTATTCTACACTAAGACCTTAACCTTTTCCTAACTCCAGTCCTAGAAGAATAGATACTCAACAAGATGTGGAGTATTTCTAAAATCTCCCTAAGGGTGTTCCAGAAATACTTGGTTAGAAGACATTGCATTAAACTAAACTAATTTCATAAACAGAGAAGTAATTCAAGTAATAGAATCTTGCCCTTCACAAATTAATTAAGACCCATCTCTTAAATCTCAAAACTAAATATGGTATCATTAGATCTAAAACACCCAGTGTGTTGACAACCTAATAGCAAGGGCCTTACATCAATACTGTACCAATCTTTTTAACCACAAACCTATCCTTGATTTTTCATCCATCCTTAGTCAAGGAGAACAATTATGACAATACCTTACTGAGTGTGATGTGTTAACTGTTACTGGGTCACCCCACAATACAGGTGCATCCCTGAGGATTTGTTGGCCCTGAAATTGGAACATGCAATTATATCCTTTCCCAATGANAACAACTCTGGTCTACATGGCTTCTCCTATTATAAAATGTTTAAGAGCCACCTAAATCATTTGATTGTGAGGCCTTTAACAGACTCACCCCACTTTGATAGCTAAGATGTTGAGTAACTTGCTCCATAAGGCTAGAGGCATTTGGCTGTCACTGCAAACCCCATTTACTTACAATAAAGACTTCCAATCAGGTAAGCCAGATCAGTAACAGAGCTCAGTTGAATACATTACTTGCTGCGATGGGGAAGGTCTCCTTTATATCTTTCAGCTCAAAGATGTTTATCACATCCAGCAGAATTTGCTGTTTATTTACACAGGTGGAGAACTGGACCCATATGTGACACACAACATCATTTGCGTGTTTTAACCAACCAAATGTTCACAAATCTTGGTAAACTTTCTTTACTATACCAACTATTATAACCTTTTGTTAAACTTCAAAACGCAGCTGCCAAGCCACCATAAACGGATTTAAACACAGATATGTGTTGAAAGTAGTGGCTGGGTTCTGTACTCTGCACCATTTGCTTGTGTATCTGTAAATATCTGGTTTATTCCACTTTAGTAGGGGCACTAGTCAGGGGGCCCTACCNTATTTGCTCTGGCAATTGAACTCCTTGCTTGCTCTATTTGGTCCCAGCCCTTATTAAAGGGCTTGCAGTTGGGGGGTTGGAGGAATTTAGTTTGAAGCCCCTTTACAATTAGTTACTCATTCTGATTGTTCCCTGATGAATTGGGATAAATCCTATGTGATGCCTTTAAGTGGGCCGGTCCCTGCCGCCCCCATTTTGACCTGTTCACTGCAATGGGCTTTCCAATTTAAATATCTTTAATTTGTTATCTCCAACAATTAATTCAGTCTGAATCCCCTTGTGTCCCACACAGTTTATGGCCGTGTCAAATTGATTAAAATGTGTGTATTCAACCTAAATCCCCAAATATCCTTCTGCAATTCCCTGTCCCACTGCACCATAAGCTATTCCACAAATTACACTCCTTATTTGTTGGCTTTGAGGGGCTAGAACTAGTCGGGAAAATTTGTGTAGACCCAGGGAAAGGGGTGTTATGGCTTTACCTAATCTTTTCCTTTACTACTATACTGCTCATGTGACACAGCTACGAGACTCCTTTCATGGTGATCTGCACTGAACTCTGGTTCAGCAGGCTGTGCAGGCTTTCCTAGCAGGCCCGTATCCACGTGATTCTGTACCCCTAATCCTACAGGCACAGCTAGTGTGGCTATTGACGCATGCTTTTGTGATACCCCAGAAGTATCTGGAACATGCCTCCCAACATATGGGGACATGAGGTCGGGACACTTAAGCCCCACCCGTGGACCTGCCCAACTCCGCCTCCGAACCAACCAACTCCACCCCCGGACCCGCCTAACCCTATCAGTTGGGAGGTATGTCAGGAATATTTGTGTTATTGTGATTACACTGTGTATCTATGTACTTTACACACCAGGGGATGAGGAGCAGCCTTTGACCCCTCTGGTTGAGGAGGAGAAGCTTCTAGAGAGTGGTGTGACATTTGGAAGAGGCAGCAGGTGCAGAGCTGAGAAGAAGACGCTGATGGTGGAGTGAGAGCGGGTCCCTGCAGATTCTAGTATATACAGTATATACAGTGCATCACCACAGTGTAATCAACTCAGTAAACAATATACTCCAAATGATAACCCGTGATACTCACGGTAAAACAGTTTAACAATGCAGTCCAATGTTCCACTGATTTATGGAAGTGCCACTTGCTGTGTGTCACCTCTGGTGTATATAGTCTTAATGTGTGACAACAAGAAGTCTTAAGTCTCGCTGGAATCACGCAGCAGTAGTGATAGTTCTTACCTACAGTATAATGACAAGGATCAGGTAGACTCGCAGTTTCTGGAGGGCATCCTGCATCTTGTGCCCAGCCACCAGCGCCTCAGCCGATGGAGAGACTGCCACAGCAGAGTCTGTGCAGGACACGAACCTCACAACAGCCGAGAAGGACTCAGAACCACTTTACTAATATCAGATGCAGGATACCCTGATACCCAGAATAACTGTNAGTCTACCTGATCCTTGTCATCAGAAGTAAAAACTATCACTACTGCTGCGTGATTCCAGCGAGACTTAAGACTTCTTGTTGTCACGAACTAAGACTATATACACCGGAGGTGACACACAGCAAGTGGAACTTCCATAAATCAGTGGAACATTGGACTGCATTGTTAAACTGTTTTACCGTGAGCATCACGGCCCCCGGGTTATCAATTGGAGTATATTGTTTACTGAGTTGATTACACTGTGGAGATGCACTGTATATACTGTTGCATTTTTTAAACTGTGTGACAAATTTTTAGAATAAAACTATACATGTTTTCTGCAGTATTGTATCCCTATCATAGCAGTAAGGGAGTATGGGACACAATCATAACTATTAGCGCTTCTATAGTGTCTGAGTGATCGGCGTCAGTATAAGATAGTGACTGGCATTACAGTATATTATTGTTGAGTTGGTCAGAAAACATTATTCAGATTGACAGTTGAATTGACTTTGAATTGATAGTAAATAACCATTTTCTATCCATACTAGACCTGAGCATTGAGAAAACNGATATGACTAATATAACCAAACATGTGGAACAGGAAAATAGGTGTAAATGTAATNAAGTACATGTACAGGAGGACAATTTATTTTGTTTGTTGCATACAAGGAAAATATGTAGTGCTGTCTTAATGTACACAAATACTAATTAGCTTTCATATTAAATTGTAATTTGGACTTGGGATAGGAAATACAATCTCTTTATTCTGCTAAAATTTGCTTTCCTGGCAATTTAACATGGTTTAGCAATTTTCACCGGTTTTCCCAGATCAATGTCTGGATCAGCCTATTAGTGGTCTCTACTTTCCTTTTATGCAAGAAAAAACCTGCAAAACTTAATTTGCACCCTCCCACTGTAACATGGTGCAGATTTGGATCAGCCTCTGTTAACTCTACAAATGCTGTCTTTACAGCACATTTGTGACCCACTGCTGTAATGTTTTCCCAATGTATACAGAATTATCTGTACATCAAAGGCAGTAAATCTTATGTTCCCAAACTAGGTTTAATCTAGAGGTTTTGCAGACATTATGTTATAATGCTACTTTATTTGCTTCCCTGTTTGAAGTGGTAGACTGGGTACAGCCACTGCCTCTAAGCAGTGTGTTTATCATAACAAAGTCTACCACAGTTTCCATTTCGTTGTTGCTAATACTATTTTCCAGGGCTTTGGTAGCTATGCCAGCTTCAGCTGTTATAGTAATCTGAATGTAAATTTCTTGCAATGTGAGTAAGTTATAAGGGGCAGAGGTGCACTTAGATGTCATGGTGACCAGAGCAAGGGCTGAAGAGGGAACATGGCCAAGATGTTGGGTGCATCCAAGGCTCCGCTAGTTGTGCGTGTCACATCATACATGGAATGCTACCAGAAGCAATATGTCTGAAGCTGGCAGACTGTCCGTCATAACTGCTAGCTGCTGTATACCAGACAGCAACCTCTGACCTGTTTAGCATCCAGCCCTTCTTATACACCCATGTAGGGACTGACTCCCTCCAAACAATCTCAAATCCATTAGTATTCACAAGCAAACGGATTAAGTGAAGCTGAAGGATTGCATTTTAGATCTTTATTAATAGCAGCTATTAATACAGTAATACATATTCCATTCTCGTAACATACATAAATAATTGAACTTAAGGAATTCACAGCCCTAATAAAGACACTTCATGATGTACTAGGCATCAGACACAGGTAAATATGATTTTCAGTAGGATATACTTAAATCCTTAATATCAAACTCACTGAAAAATGTGACACTATAAGATAAATTGTTCCAATCAAAAGATTTTTTCAAGAGTGGGTAAAACCATGTTGAATTGCAGGGGGGTATGCTGCCTTGCTGTAAACAACTGCTATTGTGGGTGACTTTATATAGCGGTATGTGCCAACACTCTGTGTCCTAATCCAGACATGCGAATGCAAATGTTCCTCTGGGAACCAATTGCATCTCACTCACGAAATAGCATCTGGGCCTTTATTTACTAAGCTATGGCAATGGAAAAGTGGAGATTTTGCCTTTAGCAACCAATCAGATACTAGATCTTAGTTTCATTTTACATACTGTCAGAATGTGATTGGTTGCTAAGGGCAACATCACCGCTATTCTCTTCCCACAGTAAAATGCAATTTTGGGCACAGAATATAGTCATATTTACTGAATGAAGACAACATATAAACTATATAAATGTAACCTTCAAGCTTTCTCACAAAATGTAGATATGTTTTTCTAAGGCAATTAATAATCTGTCTAGGTGCATGCTCATATATGATTTAATAGTATAATGGAGTGGCGACCATAGTTTTTGATCTTTTTAAAAGTATATTGAAAAACACGGAAGAGTTGTTATTGTGTAAGGGATTAGTTTTTATTTTATTATGGCAAATGTCAGGGTTATGTGAAATCCATGTGTGGGTGTGGCGCACAGTAACTGGCAGTGCGCTAGACTCTAGTTGTAAATTGAATATAGTTTCTATATACAGACACAAGGAACATTTAAAAGTATTTTTGCACATTTAAAGTGATAGGTATGTTTCTACTGTATATAGTGTATGAGGCGGGTTTATTACTATCTAAGAAATCATTAAATTATCAAAGAGAAAAGGGCATTTACACTTTNCACTTATTAACAATATAAGAAGGCAAGACATGAAAACAACTTGTGAGATACAGACCTGGAGCATACAGGGAGCGTGTTTGCTATATGGTAAATCAGAATGTATATTGAGATTGTCGATATAGTCCNCCTTCCACATCTTGTGCATTATTTGAACCATACAAGGGACGCACAGCATAGGACTGTTTACAACATTAGCCAATGTGAGGGTTACTTCAGGACTGTGGGATCTGCTTCTGCATAAATAGGACTGTACTGCAGAATGTAACAACATGCAGTGTAGAGTAATGAGTATGAGTATGAGATGTGAGACTTCAGGATTACTTGAGATATTTAATNTACAGAGTTTAATCCCTTACGTCAGGCAAAAGCAGATATGTAATAATTTTACAATTTGGGATCTTGTAAATAGACTCTATTAAAATGTCCTGCATCTTGTGTCCAGTCACGCGTTGGCTCGTATACTAAGCAATAGCACAATTAAATCAATGAATTTGTATACTCTGTGTCATTGTGCACTGCCTTATNACTTTATAAGAGATTGTAAAAAGTGCTGTCCCTCATCACGTCATTCCCTCTGAAGCACACACACTACACAGACATTATTCACTCTCCAGCAGCCTGGAAACACTTTATGAAAGGCGTTTTCTTCCTGGTAAAGCAAGCAGAGAAGATTTTTTTTCTCCTTAGAAAAAAAAAAATAAGAATAAATGATTCATTTTAATTTAGGCATAGAGTGTAGGTAATGTTTAGCGGCACAGAACTATATAAACATACTGTGAGCCAGCTAACAAGCAGCTCAGAGGAATTAAATAAATAAAGGTAGCCAAATGCTGCAGCTACTTAACCCATTCACTGCTCATATATTGGGACATACTACCTGATGTGTACCCATTTGCCCTGAACTATGTTAAGACCTGCTGCTCAATCCTAGCAAAGGACTAAGGTTTCATCGTTATGCCTTGTGGTACAGGGAGGAAAAAAGTTAAGACCAAAAGTGGTTTCATTCAGTGAAATTGCATCTTTTATGCACATCTGTCTCACTGGGCGGTATTTAAAATGCAGAGACTCAGGCAATTATGATTTACTGGCAAGCCACTCGTCACTGCAGAGCAAGAGCAGAGAGAGGGGAAAAACTGGATGAAAGAACTGCCGTGAATGTGTTTAGCATCAGAGCTGGGAATACACTCTAGAGTTTAAAGCAGAGCAGTCAGAAACATGGATCGGTCCCTCACTCACAATCAGGGGAATAGCTTTGTGTTAATGAATCTGTAAAGAAGATATTCAATATTCTTGGCAATGGTAAGTCATTTTTTTTCATCGACAAAAGTTTTAGGGACTTAAACTATTCCAGATGTTTCTTTTTCCAGTAGCAGCAGCTCGTCATCAGTTATTTCTAATTGAGAACAACCAAAGAAAGAGCTCTTTTATATAAGTGCAATGGAAGTGTATTGCTCTGGGACAAATCGCACATATATATATATATGATCAAATATTCATTCTTTATAACTCAGAAGAGGCTTTAAAGAAAGTGTTTATAGTTAAACATATTTCTGATGTATTTCTGTTATAACTCTGCTTTGCAAGTCTNCTTTTCAAGAACCCTCTTCT
>JABWIB010005636.1:20885-33554 GCA_016617825.1 Platyplectrum ornatum
GTTGTTTCCAGCACAAGTGTAATAACAGTGTAACAGTAACGCTGGTCAGTATCTGTGTGCAACATGCAACAATAAAGTATTCTCCCTGCATGCACACACTGACATTCATTTTACCCCTCCCCCTGCAATTCAACATGGTATTACCCACTCTTGACTAAAGCTAGGTACACACGGTAAGATAAATTGTATCCAATCGAAAGACTTTTCATGAGTGGATAAGAGTGGAAGTTGTTGGCTGGGAAGTAGTGACTGTGGAGAATACATGAGAACGTTTGAGTCAGTCTGGACTACAGGAGAAAACAATGAACGCGGGGCAGCAGGAGGAAATGCTTGGGACAATCAACAAGCGTACAGCGATGNGATTCGCAGGAGAATGCAACGGTAGCGGTGGGATTCGAAGAAGCTATCCAGCAATTTGAAGCAATGGGGTGTGCTGGAGTATTCAGCAACCTGTAGCAGAAGAAACTGCAGGGGTTAATCAGCAGATGAATTAATAGAGACTGTAGCGATTAATCAGCTGGTTGAAGCAATTGGGACTGCAGGGGTTAATCAGCTGATGAGGCAGTAAACTTATACCTCTTTTCCACCAAGAACCCGAGTTCAGACCTGGGTTTGTACCCGGCATTTTTCCACTGCAAGGTGAACCTGGGTTGACACCATTTCCACTGAATGGAGTAGTGTTACCTACTACCGTGTTTCCCCGATAAGACACTGTCTTGTTTTTTTTTGGTCCATAAAAAACACCACAGGGCTTATTTTCAGGGTAGGTCTTATTTTAATTAACATTGTCAGAGATTTATATAAATAGTCCTGGTTTTATACCCATCATGCCCCCCAGCCCTGGGAAATTCACGGTACAGTATGTTTTAGGGAAACCCCTTTTCCACTGCAGCCACCCGGGTAAAATCCCTGCATTTGTCCCAGATAAAAACCTGGGTCACTTTACCCGGGTTTAATTTCTTGGGACCCTTTTCTACGAAACTAAAAATGGGTCTATGTGCATAAACCTGTTTTTTTACTGGCAGTGGAAAAGTGAAATGAGACTCACATGGAGAAACGGCAACCAGGAACTGCTGTACTGCAGGGTTGACAATGTTTCGCTTTTGCCTACTGGGGGTGGGGGTGGAAGCAGAGGGCCCTGTCCACTGAACAGAAAATACATACAATTTCTATGAATGGTCTGGAATGATGTCATCAAGCCCCGCCCATTCATAGTACCAATCAGGACTGGAGGCAATGATTTACATTAAATCAATGCCTTAGCTTCAGCCCTGGGAGAATTGGAGACTCACCCGGCATACCAGGAGAATTTCCTGAAATCTGCAGTGGCCTGGAGACACAGAGGCGTGGCCTGGAGACACAGGGGTGTGGCATGGAGAGACAGAAGAGAGGCCTGGAGACACAGAAGAGGGGCCTGGAGACACAGAGGCGTGGCCTGGAGACACAGGGGTGTGGCATGGAGAGACAGAAGAGAGGCCTGGAGACAGAGAGGCGTGGCCTGGAGACACAGGGGCATGGCATGGAGAGACAGAAGAGTGGCCTTGAGAAATAAGATGGGCCTGGAGATGCAGAGGAGCAGCCTGGAGACCGTGAATAGCAGCCTGGAGACACAGAAGAGGGGCCTGGAGACACAGAGGAGGGGCCTGGAGACACAGAGGAGGAGCCTAGAGACACAGAGGAGGAGCCTAGAGACACAGAGGAGGAGCCTGGAGACACAGAAGAGGGGCCTGGAGACACAGAGGAGGAGCCTGTAGACACAGAGGAGGGGCCTGTAGACACAGAAGAGGGACCTGGATATACAGAAGAGGGACCTGGAGGGACAGAGAAGGGGCCTGAAAAACAAGGAGAGCTGTAGATGAAGAGTGTTACTTATATCTTTTGGTTTAAAGGTGACTTGCTGAAATGATTGAAACAATGTGGTTGCATGAAATCATAACAGTTTGGGCGCCACTGATATAGGCGCTATCTCTGAGTATGAAGATATAAGATGGGACAACTCAGTGTAACCCTGCAAACCTCCCACCTATTCAGATGTTCTGGTGATCAATCACGTCCTTGCTGTCAAGGTCACATCCGCAATTATCATGATGGCCCTCACCTAATCACCTCCAGTTACATTACATGTTACCACAGGCTGTGCCGTGGTTGTTGTATATGTCATATTGGCATCATTATGAGGCTGTCCGATGGGTATAGTGATTATTATCTCCAGCACAATTACTTCTACAATAATATTTGGGCGTTTCAGGATATTTCTCATTTGACTGTGACTTTTTAATATAAAATTCCATTTACTTTAAGATCACCAAGAGTCACCCTGCTCCAATTCTAACACGCGCTAAGCCTCTAATCATTAAGCTGAGTGCACCCAACGTGACCTGATTAATACACAGTAACGGCACATTCCTAGACCTCATCGATAATGATATGCAAATATCATGTTAATGAACTTTCCACATGTTCTTCAGACTCATTCTCACATTAAGCTGACGCGCGGAATATTCTATAGGTCACTCGCGAGCGTTGCATTAGCGCAATTAGCTTATTGATAATTATGTGAGAACACAGAGGCTGGTCTGTCTGTCTGTCTATCTGTCTGTCTGTCTGTCGCTGTCTGCGGCCAGAAAGACATTGCCTATATGTGTTTATCTTGCAATGCTATGCAAATGGTTTCCAAGGCTGATTACTGAGAGATCCCCGACTGATTACTGAGAGATCCCCGACTGATTACTGATGAGTTATATAGATGTCAATCCATCCTAAGTGTAATGATGACTATACCAGTGGCATCTCGGAGATGACAGAATAGTCATGCATGTTCCTGGGAGACGCTGGAATGCAGATTTCTCAGTGATTTGGTGAGATTGTAAATGTCTTAACTCCTGGACCCAAAAGTGGATGTGTAATATTTCATTTCATTGCAATACACTACACCTCCCAGCATGCTTTACCTGCATAGACAGAGTTTATCCTGACATAACATGCCGTGGCGTGTAGTCTGACAGCACCTGGAGAGCCAGGGCCGCTAACAGCCTCCCCTTGTGTGCTTCTTACTGTTCAACCCCCAACCTATCCCTTCAATGAGCTTAAACATACTTTACTTACCTTTGCAGCCTTCCCTCTGCTTCTCTCCTTGCTGTGAATGATGCCGGATGGCAGTGTTTATGCTGTGATTGGTTATACAGGCTTTTGGCTGCTGCTGCAATGGGGAACCTGTACAGTCCATTGGGTTACTGTAAACCAGGACTAAATCAGGGACTACAGAATTCTGGGTCCTATAGCTAAAATGAGATTATAACTTTATATAATTCACTTGAATCTGATAATCTTCCGCGTAATGTACATAGGAGGTAACAAGTGAATGACATTATTCATATTGAAGCTCAATGGATTTCAAGATGACTGAAACGCTCTCATCTATTTGTTTTAATAATCAGAAGTAAAATGCTATCAGTGTCTGTAATTGTGGCCTGCACATCATCAGCTCCATTGTAAATTATATATTAACATTTGACATAAACATCTATTAATATGGATAGCAGATAAANCCCGTCTCTAAGTCTTATGCACCAGGAGGAAGCTGCGGAGGTGAGATCAGAGTAGAACTATAAATCATTCATAGACTCCGTCATATCGCCCCTGAATGTGTCTATTGTGTATGGGAGGATATGAAAGGGCTCATACATGGTGATTCCAGGGGGAGAGGCGATGTTTGCATTTATCTAAATGAATGATCCATACAACAACTCTTCCTGAAGTTGCAAAACTTTAAAACTCATATTGTCAAAACGATATGACGATACAATGGTCAGTTCCACTGGTTATTCAATTTAATGTGGAGCCTTCAGGGTTTATTTCATGGTTCTGCCCCATTTCAACATGTATTCTGTCCTCTGGCCACTAGTGGTCGCCTTACAGCAGCATCCTGGTTCTCAACATTTAAGCCGGGAAGAAACCAAATCTGATTTGCAGACTCTCCCAGGATACTTGAAGAACTACCCAAAATTCTGGGAGTCTCCTGGGTAACTCTGATTGAACCTTGAGGATGTAATACTAAATGAGTATCCACTGGACCAGATTCAGACTTGCATACCTCCAAATGTGATAGTGGGAAACACAAGTCCCGCCCTGGGACCACCCAACTCTGCCCTAGGACCGCCCAACTCCACTCCCGAGACCGCCCAACTCTGCCCGTGGATCACTTAAGCCCCGCAGTTTGTGCCTTTATCAGTTTGTCCCCTTAAAAGCGGGACCGTCCCGCCGAAATCAGGACAGTTGGGGGGTATAATGACATTTATTCCCCCTGCAATTCATCATGGTTTTACCCACTCTTGAGTAAAGCTGTCCATACACTATAAGATAAATTGTTCCAATCTAAGCATTTTTCAAGAGTGGGTAAAACCATGTTGAATTGCAGGGGGAATAAATGTCATTAATTGCAATCAGTATTACAGGGGAGAGATGATGTTTCCAGCACAAGTGTAATAACAGTGTAACAGTAACGCTGGTCAGTATCTGTGTGCAACATGCAACAATAAAGTATTCTCCCTGCATGCACACACTGACATTCATTTTTCCCCCCCCCCCCGCAAATTCATCATGGTTTTACCCACTCTGGAGTTAGTTGTAAGTCAATAGTACCTAAAGTCTGGATCTGGTCAATTGTGCTGAGTTTTTGTTTGTTTTTCTATGTAAAAACAAATATAATGATGAAATAGGAAATAGTTTAATAGAAGTTCTAAACATTTTCAGTGAAAGTGCAATACACATGGGAAACATTAAAATCCATATCATTGTAGTGACCTAACCTCGTCATATTGTGCTTGGAGATTCTGTGACCATCTACAGACTCTATCACTTCATATGGATATAGAACCGCATTTAGGTGCGTGCCTTGTGGTGGGGAAGGGGGGGGGGATGTCTCTAAATGCAGGGTCCATTCTTTCTGACATTTTACCTGGTTCAGAAACATAATTGCAATGCGACCAATTACCTGACCGCTCTGGGATTCACAGATTTCAGACCCTCATTAATATAAACAAAACTGATGGCTGAGAACAGTAATTAGCCAGNGATCTATAGCACGCGCTCGAGAGATACTATACGCTATAACAGCCGTATATACCAATCAATGACGCATCACTTTCACACCACCCAAACTCTCACCACATAAATAACGAAAGAGTCGTATTTGGTAAATTGTTATCCATCAAGTTTATCAAATTCCGACAAGTACAAACCTGTACACCGTTTCTAAGAATAAGAAACCATAATAAGAAACAAAAAGAAAATGCATAATACTGTCAACAGCAATATACACCNGATAACGGAAATCATCCTTTGGGGTCAACTGTGGCAAATAATCCAGTCCACACATTAGCGTTTGCATAATTCGATGCTCATTGTCCAGGAACCTGTGACGAAGCAAAGTTGGTCGTTTTAACTCATACAGGACAGTAAGTAAATTGTACAAAGGCGCGGTGGAAAAAGTTATTAACAAAAGAGGAATAGCCAACCCGACAAATGTCAAAATAATAATAATAATAATAGTAACATTGTACACATACAAGTTCAAATGCCAATGTTCAGATCTGATCGTTTTTACACAATTTTTTTTTGTCGAAAATACTGTTTAATTGTTGTCATTATCATGTGCAAGACCATAAAGAAATGTATGTACATCCTATACTCTATATTACAAATGTGTAAACACTGCAACATACGACCTTATAGACTCAGCCTGTCTGCTACCCGGATACCTGCTACTACAGAATCATCTAATACACTGCAGTTCTTTGGGCTCTGAGTCGTATATTGGGTTTTTTTTGTACTATTACACTACTACACACGCCACATCGCTACTTTGTTATTGCTGTCTTATATGAAAATGGTTTCGTGACATCTGATTTCTTCGCTCATGGAAGATCGCTCCAAGTGTCCGGCGTTAAAATGAAATTGTGGTCAACACCCGAGATTCTCCAAAATGGTATTCGAGTGTTTAATGCAGTTTCAATTAATGTATTTAGGGTTCCAATATGATTACAACATTTTTGGTCATCTATTTATTCCAACTCTCCCGGAAATCCTTGGAGACTCCGGAAGAGTTGGCAAATCTCTTGTAACCCGGGCTAAAGCAGTCATTAATGTAAATGACTGTCTCTAGCCCCAAACGTTACAGAGAATGGCCGCCCATCCATATTAATGATGTGCAACTGCATCCATAAATCAAGCCCTCTGCCCNTCCCCCATGCTGCTGGCTCCTGGTTTCTTCCGGGAGGGAGAAACCAAAAAGTCGTCAACCCTGTAATAGATTGAAACACAAAACCCTAATGCTGAAAGTATATCATCATGTTATAAATACATTTTTTTCATATTTTCAATTAACCATCCCACATGGGGCATTTATGGAACTTTCTGACACAATTTAATCTTTGACTGGTCAGCAGGGCCATCACTAACCAAGGCCACCGTCAGTAAGAACCGGGCCCGGGATTGACGAAATTCCTCCTGANGTCACAACATCTGTCCAGGCCCGACCATCAGCTCACTTAGACACCATTATTGGTGTCTAAGTAAGTTCAGGCATGCCGCAACAACAGACGGAGCACAGATGGAAATATTCCGCATAGAAGCCTTCCATTTGTATTTTCTCTGCTTCCACTGCATGCCAGTGACATGGCGCCGAGCCCCCGCATTCTGGTGCCCGGGANAGTAGGCCCAGCTGCCCCACCCTGGTGGCGGCCCTGTCACTAANTAGNTTCGTGATGTAGGCGAAACTGGAGCTGGTAGACTTTAAATTGGGCTGACCTTCATGGGAGTCCCCCAGAACAATGGAGCCCCAGACACTTGCCAGTTTGGCCTATATCTGCAGGAANGTCACCCTCCAACACATTGCCCAGTGAAGCCCATGTCACGGCTCCCCTATTATAGAAAGAGAGCGGCTGTAAACTCTAATAAACAAGCAGTTTCTAGACAATAAACGTCCTCCGTGCTCTTGTACAGAACATAAAACCTAGCTGTTTTAGTACAAAATAATTGAGAATGTGTAAAATCACTTAAGCAACAGGGGCGTTTAGAAGAGGCAGTGTGACAAATAAAGCGCCATAGTGTAAATGTACATAAACCTATGACATACCACTGTTTCTCCTCNCCATTACTTCCAAGATCACGCTAATATTTACAAAACCTTTTTGTTAATTAGGAGACAACAAGCAAAACACACACACATGGGTCTGCATTCCAGTTCCCGGAGTGCAATNAATACTCTTCTTAAATGTACAGATGTGACACATTATAACGTTTCAAAAGGCTGCACTAATGTGTATCANNACAGNTTGTGCTGCCAGTGACAATGGGTATCTTCTGCATTGATACNCCACCTAGCTGTTACTGCTGGAACTGCAGCCTGATGCAAACTCATATAGCATATCATGCTTTCAGGATAAACCCAGCGCCATGGCGGTGCTTTAGAAACATTACAAAGTGTCACATCTGTAGTACCGGAGCATACTTATCTAATTACAAATACGTTCGGGAATCCGATATGAGATCCTTTCATGTGAGCATGTGGGAGTCTACTCTCTTCATTACCATGGAAGACTGGATGCGTCCGTGAGCAGAAGGCACACCTATACTGTATTGTATATATCCCTGTATCATTTAAATCCCTAACCCCTCCCCCATGCGCACATGGCTGCCTTTACATCGGAATTCCATCGGATCGAAAAAAGTTTGCGCTCTCACACGTCTGAACATTGTACATGGGTACAGTTACTGTATATACTGTATTTCCAAACCCGAAGTGCTGAAACCAAAACATGCAAAAACGTACTAATAGCTATTACATACACTTCAATCCACTATGAGATGAATGCAATGCCTTAGATCTGCATTTAATAGACTCGTTATTCAGAAGATGATCAGTGATTAATGAGAATCAATGAAACAACAGGAAGCGCTGCCTCTCCTGAGTNCATATTGATATATATTGAACCCTCCTCATAGAATCGTACTATATGGCCATCTCACTTGTCGTTAATAGTAACAGCCCCACTGATGTTGTTTGACGCCAGCTGTAAAAAGCATCCAAAAAAGGTTCCAGGAACCCGATGGAAGAGAAATCCGTTTCATATTTACAGCTTACACAGAATTTTCCAATTGGACTGAATTTCTATGTGCANTGTGGTTCAGGTTCACATTCTGCACAGACTTCTTTAATAAACCGTATAATATGCTTATTGTTTGATGGATGTGGTGCATAAATTATTTTTCTAAGGACCAAGGACCAGATCTAGAAGGTTCTGAGGGATCCGATAGCACTGGGCTTCAGGACTTAGACATCTGTGGCCACTTTGTGTAGGCCAGGGGCTGCCTGGAGTGTTCCCACTAATAGAAATAACCACTGCTGGGTAATATCTCTAGCAGGGGCGTAACTGTCACGGGAGAAGGGGGCTGGGGGCCGGCCAGCTGTACAGATACACGCAGGACATGCGGGAAGCTGGAAGTTTACGCAACACTCCATGCATAAGTGCCAATCTCAGTTAAACTATTGCCAGAAGCTGACAGCTTAACATGTTCTCAGCCAGCAAGTCCTATCTACCCTCATGTTACACCACATAATGCCTTATATTCCCAGTGATGTGCCAGGAAGGTTTGCATCTAATCTATGCTGATAACTCATCCACAGATATGACGCTTCATAGCGTTTCTAAAATACAGACATGTTGCCACACATAGGTTTCAGGAAATGTCAAGTCAAAGACATACAGTGCGACAACAGCNCACAGGTTGTCCTGCCAGTGACAATGGTTGTCTTCTGCACAGATACNCCACCTAGCTGTTACTGCTGGAACTACAACTTTTCAGAGTTACTGACAGCATCATAGCATGCTATAGGGATAAATCCAGCNCCATGGCGGTATATTAGAAACGTTATAAAGTGCAGGTGTTCATTACATATCAAAGGGGGCACTACGCAAACACTGTCAATGCCATTTTTATTCATAGTACTGGAAACACTTTTCCATTGGACCATATGCAGCAGGGATGGATAAATAAAATCGTAGAAGAGATCTTAGCAGCGGACGTTCCAGAATTGGAACGTGTGGTTTTAAATAACTCCTGTGCCTCATCTGGCAAAACCCATCTGGATTTTAGAGTACATGTGTCACATTTACAACCAACTCCTGAGNTTAGATCTACACCCAATTTACACCACGCAGAGGGTGGCGGCAGAAGGCACGCAGATGATGGGAGGCAGGCAGCATTTCCAACTTAAGCTAGGGTTATAGATGCGCATAGCAGCCAATGTCCTCCCAGGAGTGACAATAGACTTCCCTCCCGTGGAGTTGGTCAGACTTCCGATCGTACGAGTATNNATGGAGGTATGACCCCAGCCCTTAGTTCCCATATCTGTGGACTGTATTCTTTGAAAGAAGTAACCAACGTCACCAAACTACGCTCATGTCGATGGAAGCATCCTGCTCAGTACATGAGATGTCTTGTAATATAAAGATCAGCCAATGAAATACGTACAACCTATACTCTAACCAGACAACAGTCATTCCAGAAACACAAGTACCTCCNCATACACTAATAAATACCCTGAATGAATGGCCAACCTGTATCCCTATAAACATTGGTTAAGCCGCCCACAATGTCGACCTCCATCGCGTGCGGCCAACAGTTACGCAATTCTCCAAATTCTAAAAAATATACAAACTATATTGTTTGGTTTTTTTTTAGAAAATATAACATTTGTAATTACCAGAAACATGGAAATATACTAAAAACATTTATAAAACTATATTTATAAATGCTTTGGGATGGGATAGCTGAGGGGGAGATAATGTTTAACACCACATCCCACCGCTAGCTGCTCCTGGTTACATTCCGCAGGGTGCCAGCCTTTNCCAACCCATGGGCTATGCTTGCCAGGCCTTATCTGGGTAGTGATGGCACATGTAGCCCGAAGCTGAATTACATTGGATACTGTCTAATGTTGAAAATGTCATGCACTTAACATTAATGCCTAACTACTGGACCGCTATATGTCAAAATGTCGGAAATAAGTTATAATATAGATGCTATATACAGGAACATCATGACGTCAAAATATTCAGGAACGCCTTTAAATAATATAGGAATATGATACGAGACTAAATGAGCGCCCCATCTCTGTCTATCACATTCCTCTTTATCATACTGTACATCTAAGGGGGATAATGTCCTCAACAGCACCGGTGGCTAACTAACTATCAATTCATTATCAGCTAATTATCAAGTCTAGGACATGCTACAAAATACTCCTATATCTCTATCCCACCACATTGTGCTACTGTATATATTACACTCCTCCTTTACTAACCTCACAGCCACATGGATTATGTTCTGAGGTAAGTATACAAATGTATATAGAACCATAAAGCTTCACCATTGAGAATGATGTGGTTTATATACTGGATGCTCTACAGATATAGCATCATACATAGGGACATCAGGTAAGAAACAACTATAAGACATGATGTACTATGAAGCATTATGTATTATTAGTATTTATTTCCTATCAGTATATGCCAAGTGTCAACATTTTTTATTTTTATATTTATGAAACAGGAAACTTTTTTTAGTATGAAGGAAAAGTCATGGCAGTGCTTAAAATTGGGGTGCTTACAGGGCCACGCATGGGACCATTATATGGGCCTATGTGGGCCGTGGTAAGCGTTTACACACAGGCTTTGTTCTGCATGAAGCCTGTGTGGCACAATTCGAATGATAGACCCATTTCACCAGGTACACAATACTCTGCTCCTGGAGGAGGAGGAGTAAACACTAAAAAATACAGTGCGATATTCCAGGACCGGGAATACAATTAATGAAGATAATTAGGGACAATGTTCAAGTGTTGTACCACCATCCAGAACTCTCCTGGTTATAAAGAAGTAACATTTGTCTGTTGACCGCACATAGTTACCATAATAATTGATTGTTGGAATCACAGGAACATAATATTTTGNACCAGATGGAATGGATTTAAATAAAATTAGTATTATTTCTATAATCTAGTTGTTTAGTTGAGTGGTCCACACTTACCCCCAATACGTTACAGCAAAAACATCACTCTTTTTGCTAAATTGCTACTTGGTGTTACCTGAATAGACAATAACATATCCCCTGGTATCAGAACATTACCGAGGGGGGTACCCACATTTTGCCCACTTCAACATGACAGGTGTGCCATTCCCAGTGGAAGCCTGGAGTGTCCCATACGAACCTCCTTAAGCCTGGCAATACCGATAAGCCTTGAATGCTGGCTCTCAGCTTCTCTTATTGCCACTACTGCTCCCTCCAACATGACCCACTCCATCAGCTACAGAAAGTCCGCTCCTGAGCTTCCAACTAACTGATTTTGAAACAGGTGGTTGCCATAGNAACTGATTGTATTATTCACAGGTGGTTGCCATAGTAACTTATTGTTGGAAGAGTAGGAGCAGAGTATTTTGCGGAGTTTTGGTGGAATGGGTCATGTTGGAGGGTCTATTGTTGTCAGTAAGAGGCACAATTTCAGTCATGTAGGTCCAAAACTGAACCCCCCCCCGAGTGGTGCCTCTATCATGTTTAGGGGTGGGCAAATTGTCCCCTTGCCCCAGGGCCAGCGACAAGAGGGACCGCTGTGATGGGCCCCAAGCTTTAGTGAGCTCTATTATTAGTGTTATCACTATTGAAGGGGGCCCCCAAAAATTTGGGTGTACCAGGGCCCCAAGATTTCTGTTGCCGACCATGCCTTGCCCCCCATTTCTGACGCCTCTGACTAGTATAAATGAATTACCAAACTGCATTAAAGCCAATAATCCAACAATAGAGCCCAACTCAGTTAAGAAATGTCCCTTTGTGCTTACCGTAATACAGACCTGATTGTTGGTTGATCAGACCTATATCTGAGCATTAGTTCTCTCTATTATACAGGTATCATCAAGCTATGAGAATGTGGACCTATTAAGATATTAATGAGTGAATATCATGCTATAATACATATCATTTGGCAGAGAAATCAAATATGGTTATCAATTTGTTCCGTGCTTTATTTCTTTATATTCTTATACTTCTTTTCACCGTCTTTTTTGCCCAATTTGCAAAAGAAATAATTACAAAAATACTTTTAAGGACGACTGGATCTTCTCTTTTATATATATATATGTGACATACATACTGTAATACTGCAGATCTACTAAAGACAATACAATGCACTGTATCTTATTGCTTACATAGGTTCATTAAACGATCGGTTATGCTACATAATGTTATGCCAATAAAGTTCAACAGGAGCATATAGATGAACGAGAGAAAACAATTGTGTGATTGGCGTCTGGAATATTTTGTTAGTGCAAACAGGAAGGTGAACCTGTGTGTGGGCCGAGAGCAGCCCGGCCCAGCCAAGGCACACGCATTCATGATGAAAACTGTCCTACTGGGAAGTATGGCTAATTTCATTAGACTATATACATACATACTGTCATCAGTAATGGCATTTGTTTAAAGCATTTGACTTTTTTTTTTTCTTTTTTGTTATGTTTTTGTCTTTTTTATATATATATTTTCCTTTTGTGCTATTCCAGTAAACGTTCCTCCCATGTTTGTAAACAGACCTGGTGCTTTTTTTTTTTTTTTTTA
>JABWIB010005637.1:0-14900 GCA_016617825.1 Platyplectrum ornatum
GGATTCTGTGAAGGAATATACTATAATATATATTAGGATTCTGTGAAGGAATATACTATAATATATATTAGGATTCTGTAAAGGAATATACTATAATATATATTAGGATTCTGTGAAGGAATATACTATAATATATATTAGGATTCTGTAAAGGAATATACTATAATATATATTGGAATTCTTTAAAAATTAACGTTTTACTGTATATTATGCACATGTGCTATGGATCTTATTCCTCTGTATTTTGAGTCCTGTGTTTGTTGGGGTGGTAAAAAGGTGAGGCGAGCCTGGTTCACGAGAAATACGACTGACATTTTCATAAATATACCTGAATATTTGGTACTGATAATGTTTTCTAGGCAGTGCTTGTATCATTTGCTTTTTTGTATCTCATAATGCAATTGTGAATGGTCCTTCTGCTTAAAGCTGCAATGCAATGGGAGACTCATGGGTGCCCATTTCAACTGCTCTTTCTGCCCTCACAAAACTGCCAGCAGTCAGCACTCCACACTCCATTTTTGAGCATTCTTTATAAATACCATTACAGTTTTAATACCATTACTGTTTTGTTGATATATTGTAAATATATATTGGCTAAAATATGTTAGGCATGTCCACCAAGTCTAGGAAGTAGAACACCTTTTATAAATTTAGAATACAAAATGACACCTGTGACAAGTGAAACCCCAGTAAAATGTTCAGTTTTATAACAGTTTTAAATATTATACCTCCACCCCCCAAAAAAGCTTATTACAAAACATCACAAGTCTTCATTTTTGTAATTATCCATATTACTCACCTAACCAAGATTTCCTCTTTAAGGATATCCCAATATCATTCAAAACAATAGATGGTTGATCAGTAATATTTTCACAAATGTATTGTTTTTTGGTCTATCTTTTAGATAAGGTAATTTACAACAAACAAGGCCTTTACCAAGTTGGTGTAAAAAGCTACAAATCATGACTACTTTCACCAAACGATTTATGTATATCTATATACAGCATGTTCAACATTAAAATTAAGACCTGCCTTTCTGGCATAAGGTATCCTTATTTAGAGGTCACTGTCTCCCTCATCTGTTTATAATGCAAACCTCTGCTAATCTCACTAAAGGACCTTGGAGCAGATGTTGCCATTATTCAAGAGACTCTTTTCCTCCTACGCCTACACCTTGAACATTTCGGCTCTATCCCACTACTTACCATGCCTGTGACACCCAGCAAAAAAACACAGGGTAGCTATATCGTTTGCTAAACACTTTCTCCCTTGAGGCGGTCCACCGGGATGTGAAGAGCCGGCTCCTGATTTTGGTTGGCTCTCTCAACAGTTTTTCATGTACTATATTGAATTTATATGCCCCTAACACAGGGAAACCCAGGTTCTTCCACGCTGTGGGTTCTCTCATATTCTTTTCTCTCATCCCTGATCCTTAAGAGTTCTTGGACTTTTATGTTGTGCTTTCCCGTTCCCAATAGTTCTCTTGTAAATTAGCAGCCCAGTATCTCATAGCCAAGTCTTGGAAGAGGCCCTTCCCATCTATTTCTTTCCTGGTTTCCAACATCTGGTATGTTGCTGGCAAAGAGAAGTTGACTTCTAATCTTAGATGAATCCTATAATGCAGTGTGGTGTCCCTGGTTTCTTCACCAATGCCCCCTGCCCTGACCTCTCCTTACTCCTTTATGTGGACATAGTCATTCCCTATATTGCAGTGACCCCACCCTGACATTTGCTCCCTCCTCTATTGTACGATGGTGACCATTCTCTCTTTTTGTTAATTATTCTTGTTATTTGCCTTTTCCTATATCACAGCTCCATGTTTACTCTGTATTGTATTGACATTGATTTCTTTTGATGTATGTGTGTTACCCAAAAAAAGTTCAAAAAAAAATGTAAGAAAATGAAGACCTACACCCAATAAAGAGGAACATTTATACAGTACACAATACTCATATACCAGTCAGTCAATTCAATTTTATTTGGGAAAATATAAAGATTGCAGGGAACTTTGCAACACAAATTGAAGGCATTTTTCCAAGAAATACATATCCAATAGTAAAAGGGAATAGAAAATGATTTTGTTTCCTTCTTGAGGTCAGTGATTGAACTGATCTTAGGTTGAAATTGCACCATATGTCCTCCATCAGCAGAGATTAACCAAGAATGGATCACTCAATGTCTCTTATAACAAGAAAAACAGTTTATCCCTTCTTCTCAGACATTTTAACATGTATAGCTATTTTAAAAGAAATCCGCTGTACAAATCTCCAGTTCAGCCCATTTCAGATATTTCTAAACATACAATTCATATGATGTAAAATCACTCAGACTGGAGAGGACAACATGCTTTTCTAAGAGTAGAGTGGCAATCTCCTGTACTGAGCATGTCCTTAGCAATGCACATTTCATACTTAAAAACAACTTTATTACATGATATAAAAATATATATATTCTCATATGTGGAAGGTTGGATGGATGTGTGATCCTATATTAAAAAGAAAATCTGACATCACCATTCTGCTGCACTAACATGTCAGTTTGTAGCAATCTCTTAAAATGCTAGAAATGGTTCACCAGTTCCACAGGTACAAACCACAAATATTGTAGCGTTAGGGATAAAGGAAATTGTGAATGTATTAGTACATTATGACCTGATCCCTCTGTATACACACATCTGCACACTTACTGCTCCTCCTTGTTCCTTCCTGGATATCCAGATTTCCAATCTAGTGGTTTTTGTACAAATGTTTTTATTTCCTTCTCATGTATTTCACTTATACACATTAGAGGAAGTCATTTGATATGCTTTCTCACGTGTATTTGGAGTAGCCTAAGATACTCTTAGGAGGATGGATGGGTTGCACAAAAATACATCAAGAATGGAATAAGTTTAAACTAAGGTGCTCAAATGAAGCGAATTAGAATTTTTCATGTGTGAGATTGGTTAGTATCCCTTTAAAAAAATATTAATACACACCATAAATATTTCTGATGTAGCCACCAGCTATAGTCCATTTAAGAACTTAGTCACAGGTTATTGGTATATGTATAATTTACACCATCAACAGAATTTGCCGGGTAAGTTAGAGGTCAATTCTGTTGGGGAAGTTTTTAACTGTGCAACGATTTTTGGCACAGGGTTTCTAAAAATGCAGTTTTTACCAGTTCAAATATCATATACGGCACATATTTTTAGAAGGGAGCATAAAAAAAAACTCCCAACTGGAAGTAGAGTTGACAAAAATACTTTTATAAAGGAATAAACCAAATAAAGTGCAGACCATAAAGCCAAAAGGAGATGTTATGTGTTTGCTTGAAGTGGAGATGCTGCTGAAAGCTGAGGTTCTATCAGGAACAAACAGGAATATAATCTGGTAGAACTCCTTAATTGTTCAAGAAGAAAGAAAAACTGGACGCAAAATTGATACCAAAAGATCCCATAACTTTAGGTGCACGGTGTGCCTTTTACCTTACAAATTGTCAATCCCAATTTCATGTTTCCAGAAAATGCATAAAGAAAACTAGTAAGACAGTTTGTAGCAGATTTACATGAAAGCAGAGCAAGGTTTTGCAGACTTAGTGGCAGCAGTTGTATAAACATAAGTGATTACCTGTCCCAATCTTACAAAACATTAACATTTTTTTTTTTTTTTTAGAAAGAGGGGCTTAAGACTGGTTTTATGCCTCATTTTATTTTTTTGTCTTTATATTTTTTTTTTATTTGGTTAAGTAGTCTTATGTGAATTCCAAAAAGGCCCTTCCCTCAATGTCCATGTTTGTATCCAAAGAGGGTGGGGGACAGGCCTTGATCCTTAAGAAATCTGAGATCACATAACAGACTTGTTTCAATTCATTTTTGGTGGGAGTGGGGAAAGTAACACAGGTACTAAAAAATAAACTGGCAGGTTGAAGTCAAAAACACCTCCATGACTCTTCATCACTCTGTGCCTTCATTATCATCAGCAGTAGCTTGTTCGGCATTTTTGGAAGCCTGTAATGCAATACATTTAATAAGCAGTGTAACAAATGCACATAATCAATGACAATCAGTACTTGCGTTATTTACAAACCACATCTGTATATTACTATGCTTAAACATTAGCTATATTCACACAGATACAGTATAAGCACATATTAAAAAAAAAAACTAAAATATAGTGAATAGGAAAAATATGACTCTACAGAAGTTTTCCCGCAATGTCATCAGAAACTTACTGAAAGAACATAGATACATGTATGTTGTTGCATATACATAAAAGTAAAAAAATTCCAATTTGTTTGGGGAGCTATTCATGTAAGTCATAAGACATTTGCACCTAAACTATACCTGCTTAATTTTTGCCATGTTTAAAGAATTAAAGAGAAAGTACACTTTTGGTATTTTGGTGTTTAAATATGCAAATCTATATTTTATGTTAAATGCAAATAGAGCTATCAACAAGGAAAGTAATTACCTTCTTTTTTTTCTTTTTCTGAGTCTTCCGACTTGCGGAACTCTGCAGAAGTGCCTGGAAAGAAAACCATCTGGTTACAAGAAAGCATCATTTTATGTGCAAAAATGTTAACATTTCTCATTACAGATGTTCCCTATGCTTGAAAGGTCTGGAAAAAAAACGCATAGGTCTGTTCCACTTTAGAGAGAACAGAATTAGCCGCACTCAATCGTGTTTTATAACATCCAGTTTTCAGCTAGTGTAGCCAAATCTCTCCCTATAGAACTTTTCTGTCTGTTCATATCTAGTCGTGTCTTATTGATTGTTAAAAGCGCTACATAATGCGATGGTGCTATATGAAAAGACCTACATATGGAGAGAATGATCGTGAGGGACCAGACGCTATTGTTTCAGTTATAATATTCTACTCATTGTGCCTACTTTATTATCAGTATTATTTTTAAAGAGCAGTGCTTCCACTGCTCTTTAAAAATAATACTGATAATAAAGTAGGCACAATGAGTGTTCTTGCATTTGTTTTAAATTAGAACTATTAGTGCACTCCAGTGATTAAACCTTCTCTTTATAGCCCCCCCCCCCCAACTGTATATATTGTGTATTAAAAGCAGTAACTCAAAACATAATACTTATGTTGTTATCTTATGAGTATATATGATTTTTGCATTCACTGATTATATACTCTCCATTGCCAACGTTCAGAACATTCAACCTCTCAGATCACTCCTATAAATGTAAAGGTTAGAGCTGTATTTCATGGTTCCGGAAGTGACTATTACAGCCAATGCTTAGGAACCATGTGGTAACTTTGTGCTTTGAATATTCACTGAAAATGTGAAGATGCTTTTATTAATCAGGAGCATTCAATCTGCTACAGAAAAGCAAAGCACAAAAAAGTATGTTTACCAACCTTCAACTCTGTATCCTGCACCTCAAATTCAGATTTATATGCATCTGGTTCAAAGGGGCCACTTGTTATTCTCATGGGGCCATTAGGCATCAAGAGAACCGTGAACTTGAATTGAGCAACATACTCTCCTATAAAGAACAAGCACAAAGGTGAATAATGCAGTTAACTGACAATACAGTTCACCTGAAAACAAACTGGGCTGGGTTATATTGAGATACAACATCTGGAATTATTTGCATGTTAAACATGAGCAATGCCAGAGGCAACATGGCTTTACGATAATATTTAAAAACGAAGGAATTCAGTGTTTCAGAATTAATTGCTAAAAGCAGAATGGATTAGTTGGTGACAACTGAAACCAATTCTATAATGGATAACTGGTAAGAAAGGCTGTGAACCACTGCAAGAGAGCAATTATTTGTGTTTATCAAGAAACGTTACAAATGATCACTAAGTATGTGGGCATGAAGGATTTGTAAAATGGTAATAAAATCGTGGGTCTGATTTTATCAGGAGTGGTATGTGGCAGATATTAGGACCTTTCCTAATGCCATTTTTCCACCAAAAACCAAGGATCAAATCAAGTTTTTTTTTTTTACTCTGAATTTTTCCCAGGTCACAAAAAAATAAGACCCTTTTCCACTAAGCATTAATATATAGTATATATTAAAATAAAATATAGATGTCATCCCATGTATTGTATATTATACCATATATCTTACCCCTATATATTATATGCACAAAATATAATATGTTTTTTGTATATATAAAGGCATGTGTGGTCTGATAGCTGTATGTATTATATGCATGGTGTGTGTGCATTTTGCAGGAAAACCTGGTTAGCTGCTGTTTTCACTGCAGCAAACTGGTAAAATTCCAGCTGAAAGCCCTGCATAGGTCCCGGTAAAAAACCTGGGTCACTTGACATGGGTTTGTTTTACAGAGTACCCCTTCCCTCCAAAAACAATGGGTGTATGCGTGTTAATGTGAACAATCATCCTACGTATTGAACCACCCGAGCATCGTGTACAGACAGCCGTTTGGTTTTGCCACCTGCAACATCTTCCTCAGGGGTATATGCCAGGATCAAAATCCTCATATACCCCTGAGAAAGGTATTGCAGGTGGCACACTGAAATGGCTGTTGTTGGCGATATAGTGGACTGGTGCACCCTTTCCCTTCTTTGTAAACATATACATATTATACACAGTGAATATAGAAACAACAAAATGTACAATCTCACCTTCCTTTTCATATAGCACATTAAAAGGTTGGAGTAGCTCATGTTTGGCGCACTCCACAACACCCATTCTTGCCTTTTTTTCATCTTCAAAGGCCCTGGTAATAAACAAATAGAAAAAAATCCTTGCTTATGCCAATATTAAATACAATGATACAAGTGTACATAGAATATATTTTTGATATTGAATGCAGATTTTATTGCTTTCTGGGGAGCTTGGAAACTGTTGCAGCAGTTAATGTCTCCACTCCTGCTTCCATTGCAGCATTTTTTGACACCATAAGATATATCATTTAGACAGAAGGGCACGATAAGTATTCTAATGCATGCTTCATTCACATGTTTGAAATTAATCTACTAACAGCACACTATACCTGAGAGTGAATGGCATGGCACCAAACCGTCTCTCGACTTCGCTGAAAAAGGCACGAGAGGTTTTCATTTTCAGACCATACTGCTTTGTTGGGTCCCTTTTGTAAATTGTTGTCCTCTGTCCAGCATCCTTTGCCTAATTCAAACAAGTCAAATTAATATTTATCCTCAATACAGCGAGCCCTTAATAATATAAAATATGAAAATAAGCCGCAGTTACGAATCCTACCTTTCCTTCACCAGTACTAATAAGAACATCAACAGCATAAACTTCATGAACCTCAAACTCCGCCTTTTCATGGTCCTTCCTGCAATATCAAATACAATATGAGAAAGAAATTTAACAAATGGACAACACGTCATTATAGAGATTTAATGAATTAATCGTTATCAGACAATTATGCAGACCCCAAGAGTTCTACATTACATAAAAAAAAAAAAAAAAAAAAAAAAAGATACAAAACATACTTTTGCTGGTCAGTTGGGTTTTGAATGATGGTCTTTTCTCCATCAATGACATGCTGCTTTAACTGATGAGATAGCATCCCTAATGAAAGATATTGATTTACATTTAACAATTTTATAGACACCAATTAACATGTATTTAGATAGTTGGGCTGTAACTTAGCTGGCACCAAACTATACAATAGCCAGGCATGTGTTTTATAAATGGATTTATTAATGAATAGAACTTGCCTTCAATTGGTACACAGTTAAAAGATGGGGAAATCTTGTTCCATGCTTCAGTCACTTGTGTGTTCTAAAAGTAAAAAAAACAAAAAACACATGTATCAACATAAGCTCNCCTTCCTGTCTGCAGCACAGACATAGCCTTTCATAGGCACATAAAAAACTGCAGCCAAAAAAAACTGCGTTAGTCAGTGAGGAAAAAATCAGAAGATGAGGCTAGTGAACCCATAGTAGCTATTACATAGCCATTTGTTAGTCGCCACCATTATCAATCAGACAAGGTCAGCATGATAGACCACAGTGGTAAAGGATTTGCACAGGCAGATCTTTTGTTCAAATACTGCTATGGTCAAAGCTAAGCAAATTCAGTACAATGTAAATAGTACTAACTTGACACATCCAGGTATGCTGAATATAGAATTCTACAGCTGGGTATAGANTGTAAATGGAGAGGATCTAGAGCACATTTCAATGCAATGTGTACTAAGTACACCTCGGTATGCAATACCAGAATGTGTCAAACATATTTGTAAACCAAAATATAAGAATAATCTGCACTATTAATAAAATNAATAAGCATAGCAGAGAACAAGTTGCGTCATGTAGGGACCTCAATACAAAAATACATGATTAAAGGCTACCTACAAAATGCTCACCTGGTTTCCTGGTTTCACCAAACGTAGAGCAGCCTCAGCACAAAGGTGTGCAGCTTTGATAACATCTGCTTTACGGCCAGTCACGGGAGAATCCTAGAATGATGAAGTAGGAAAGAAAGTGGCATAAAAATGGTGGAAAGAAAAAAAAAATAAACCCAGTACAGAAATATATGTATTAAATGGGGGCTTTACAGGGTCAGCAAGAATTTATGCAAATTTTAGAGAAGCATTTCTATTAGTCCATAACTCTAGCACATGTTATTAAATCATGTTAAAACACAAGATAAACATTTAACAATCTCTGTGTGTAATCCTGCAATAACACCCCAAGCACATTATAAATCAGTCTGCAGAGCCTATAAGTTTCTGAAACTATGGGGAAATCTCTAATTAAAAGCTAGAAACCTCTCCCAGACAATGGAGAACATTTAGCATGAACACATTTCTGGGATGTTTTCACCATTGCACCCTTTTGACATGTCTACATGAANTGAGTTAGTCAAGTAGCACTTCTATTCATCATGGTTCCTGTGTAGCTGTGCCCCAGTGAAAAGTTTGGCAATTACTATAAGCTCACCTTAGTTGCACCAACAATAAAGCTGTGAGCAACATTAGCAATGAAACCATCTACATGGACTCCTAGGTCACTGTAATGCAAAATAAAAAAAATATTAAAAGGTTAAATAAAATGCTACAGCGATACAGATTCTTGACATTACATTAATGAGNAATTTCAATTTCATTTAATGATCCTGAAACACTTGGTAATGTACAATTTAAGAATAAAAATGCAACTGTAGGACTTAGGGGTATATTTAGTAAGCAGGGAATTTGCTGGGGAATTGAAAAATGGGGAAGTTGCCCATAGCAACCAAACACATTCGAGCTCTCAGTTTCATTTTACATACTGGAGAATGTAAGCTCGAATCTGATTGGTTGCTATGGGCAACTTCCCCACTTTTCAATTCCCTAGCAAATTCCCTGCTTAGTAAATATACCCCTTAATGCATTGTTTTAGTTTCTGAATCCTTATTAAAAGGCAGTTCTAACATGTTTAGACAGTTTCTTTTATATTACAATACAGATTTCTAAGCATAATTATAAATTGTTTGCACATTGATTGCGACTATTTTGCACAACACATACCTNAGAGGTCACCTAATCATGCAACATTGTACGTCCAAATATATTAATATAACATGCCATAGCCCTTTGTTGGGATTGTGGCCGTTTCTCTGTTCTACACATGTGCATCCATACTTGATGATAATGCATTAAGAGGTGTTGTAAATTTACAGATGTGTACAGTATAGGCATTAATTACTACACCAATCATGGGTTTACATCAACGATGCGTTTAATTGAATGTATTTGAACAGTCATTCTAAACTGTACTTACATCTTTACTAGATCACCTTTCTTCAGTAGATAATCTTGGTCACTCTTCAAAGGAGAGAAGTGACACACAGTGTTATTAACGGATATACTTGTTGGAAAGGCGATTCCTGCAACACAAACAAAATGCAAAAATGTACATTAAGATCTCACAGTCCTATTGGTATAAAGTTGTATAATGTGAAAGAATTACATTCAGAAGTGAAGAAACTAGCACTTACCCTTTTTTATTTCTTTTTCTTTTTTGAAAATCTTGCCCGTCTCCTCCATAATCATAGCATCTCCCTTTTCACANAGGCCAAGAACAGATGCATCTTCAGCGGCCGAATCCACGAGCGCACGCAGGACCTCTGAAATNGACCAGAGGCAGGTTAGTGTGTATGAAAGGCTTCCACTTGGCAGTGCCTCAATGTGCTTCTGTGTGTGGGCTGAGCAGCATTTGTTGAGTATTTGATTTGTGTGGGAGATTCCATTCTTAGCTGAATTATTGTGCTACAGAGCAGTCATTTCGGTAAAGAATATTCATTGCAAGAAAGATTAACCATTTCCAATACAAGCNTAACGCTTTTCAAATGGTTACAAAGTGAACAGGTAAAACTATTGACATCCAGGTTTTATAAATAAGATGCAGTAATGTCCACCCAGTAGTCAGCCCATTTACTAGCAAATGTAAAAAGTGACCTTTTCATATACGAGAACCAAACCCACAACTTATGTCCTAAATAAACTAATATTTTCATTAAGCCTCCACCAGATTTTAAGGCATAACAGGGAAGTGAAGGTAGTATTGAACAAGCTAAATATATATTCTGCTTGACATGCAGAAGAGTCATATAAATGGCTTTAATGTTCATGGAAATGGATTTGGCATTATCCACGTATTTCTTTGTTTATGCAGTAAATAGCACCTATAGCTTTCCTAGGATGACATGGTTCACCAATGAATTTCTTGACAAAAGCAAATACATCTGGGGGCTAATCTTTTTTTTTTTTTTTGGTGCACGTGCTGTGCTAAACAAATCCATATTTCAATATGAGATGTAAATCCATTCATTAATTTGTTTATTTTGTTGCATGCAGGTAAACTTTGCTTTTCCACAGTTTTATGTTTAATTGTATAATTAGAGTTGAGCTAGGAAATTTCACCTAACAACTCTAACCTGTTTTCATAGTTTATACTTGCCACCCCCTGCAGTTGAGTTTTTGTCCAGGTCTACACTTGCACCTGTTTTACCCTTACTGCCAAACTCTGGCTCAGCCCCTAAGTTGTCTTGGTTAACATAACCATCAGCCATTTTAACACGTAACCTGAGAACTTCAATGATCACGAACGCCTTAGATAATTCACCACCACACCTATTTAGCTATTATTGTGTGACCATTAAATATAACATATTCAGACATGTTTTATGAATCGAATCTAGAAACAAAAGAAAGATTGGATTACCCTTATTTTTATATTATTTTATTATTGATTACCAATTAACCAACTGACTGCTAAACGAAGGTACAAATACCAAGATCCATGTCCAGATGTTTTGTTGTAATGGCAAATATTATTTGGTGTGAAGAATCTAGGCCATACTGTCCATATCATATTCACCCCAGTCCTAAATGAAGCTGCTGGGATATAAGATGTAGATACACAGCCAGTATACAGCAGAGGATTGAAATATACATCAAGAGTCAATTTAACAGAGGGGGGGGCATACAATCATTATGGTGTGAGGAGGGGCACAATGATTGTAAGGACCAGATTCAGAGTTGAAAATGTGAGGAAGGTTACACCTGGGTAAAACCATGATGAAATCCAAACAGTATCAGGTGGCGAGAGATTATGTTCTATCCCAGCTCTAATAACTGTGTAAAAGTGTATATACAGTGACATTCAGTTTGGTTTTGCCCAGANGTAACTTTTTCTCATGTTCTAAAGTTTGGATCTGGTCCTAAATAATGAAAAAGGGAAAATGAAAGGAGTGGGGAATGAGAGTTTGAGGAGAATGCAGGGCTTGAAGTCGTGTGCAAATGAGGATGAATTATTATATATTTTATTATAATTAAGCTTAGTCCAACACCCAAATGCCATGAACTTGAGTTACTTTCTGGTTTATGTGCTACAATTCCCAATATACAAAACAATGCAATGCTAAAAGACATCCCCATAAGAATGGGTGCGTTTTCCTTCCTAATCGCTACTCCGTGACTCCTTTTCAGTGATCCACTTGAACACGTACTGAAGCCATAATTGCACAGTGTGGGTAACGTTGTACCGTACACACAGAAAAGATCCCCTGCTGAATCGCTCTTAATCTGTGCTGCTACTTAGTAGACAGGGCTCAAGATATTGGGCCCAATCCAGACNACCGCAAGTGCAATAACTGAACACAGGACCTGTTCCTTTCCAAATGAGGACTAATATACTCTATGTCCTGTGAGCAGACGCCGTCATAGCCCCGCTAACATGTCCTTTATAGAGATCTGTATACACATGTCTATAAATGTCCTGTATGGAGGGAGCACTGTGTATGGCAGGAGTNAGGTGGTCTGGATCAGAACCTATGTCAATTAGGAGTACACATAAATCAGAGGATGTTCTGAATTGTTGGACTGTACACACTGGATAGACATGTGATGTGTGCTCCGCAGGGGATNGAATGAGGATTATTCTCCATGCTGTTCTGTGGATGGAGCGGGTATGGCGCTTACTCGCTCACCCATGACTGGCATACAGCTAGCGCTACTAAGCCTATTCACAAACCAGCCCATAAACACGAGCTCTGGGCTGTCACACAATGTCATGGCCGCCACTCAGAAACAAAGCGGCCAGACCATGCAGCCGCTTCCTCTGAGCTAACACGGCGGGCCCGGCAAACACGTGGGTGCCCTGGAGATGTATGGGTGCCGGGGAGGCACATGGCAGCTGGGACACGTGCGATCCCCTCCCCCACGCTCATTAACACAATCCGACAACGGACAGGGGTTAGGAAGAAATAGACACAAGCGAGCACCCGGGCGCCCAAGCCGGGCCGAGGAAGCCCGGCACTTCACCCCGGACACCCAGACCCCAGCGCAGCCACATCCCACCGGCTCCTGCTGACAGCCGGACACTCACTGTTGGCGATGTCGCCCCCCATTTTGTACTTGGTGACCACCAGGTCCTCGGCGACGGTCTGCTCCTGCTGCTCATCGTCACCCGACATCTTGACGTTCAACGGTCTCCCCTCGGCACGGGCGCAGGCAGCTGTGGCGAGCGGCAGACACAGAGAGAGCGAGGGCTCAGGAGGCGGGAGCGCACCGCAGGCGTCGGGTTGAGGGTCAGACGGGCTCGTCGCAAAGGACGTCGGTAGTTGTAGTTCACAGTCACAATGCTGATGTGACGTGTGTAGTAAACTCTGGCGACCCACTACCTGAGCTACCCACATTTGCGCGCGTTGGTTCGCAGTGTATGCCGGGAGTTGTAGTCAAGTGGTCCCCCCGCGAGCGTATCCACCGTAATGACTAGCAGGTAAAGGGCGGGGCTAAAGGTGCATGTGTGACGGCTGTCATTGTGCAGGTCACANACCCGGGCAGTGGGCGATCATGCTATATCTATTACTATAGACAGAGCATATTAAGTATCCCTGATAGTGATTTGGTGTCTACTACACTTAGGGCTTTATACTTTTAGCAATTAATATTAGAACTCCATAGACTACTACTAATGATTATAAAAACCCTGATCTATAAATCTTTATATATTTATATAATATTTCTATCTATTTCAGTAGTGAGGGGGAGATGTATGGAACTTACTGTACCTACAGTACATATCTCCCAAGTGTCNCAATTCCAGGTGACCACCCTGCCTGTCGCCACGTCCTCATTAGGGAACGAAACAGGTGTTTTTTTTTTAACGTTTTTGTTTTTAAGTTTTACCCGAGAAGGGGGCAGGGCCTAGGTGCAGCTGGGGTTGTCTGTGACGGGGATGAGAGGTATGCCTCCAGTGTATATTTATTGGTACATACCTCATGACGTTGGCCCAGAGGAAACCGGAACNCATATGCCCCATCCCTCGTGCGGCACATCAAATCCCACCCATAATAAATGTATGAATTTCGCCATTCAGGGGCAGGGCTTTGGGGCGTGATTTGCAAATATCACCTCTCCTACCCATTCCGGCAATGTCGACAACCTTGTGGTATGTTAGAAGCAGCAGTATAAAAATAAAACCTAATTGGCTAATTTAATATGCTCTTAAAGTAATATATTGTCTTGTGCCCCTGTAACTTGAATTATAGTGTTTATGTGAGTAACAGTGGCAGTCACGTCAGTGGTGAAACATTCTTATAAGAAACATAAAGTAACTCCAAGCTATATTTACTAAACTGCAGGAATGATAAAGTGCAATTTTCCNTGGTAAAAAATAAAATGACCCCTTTTCACTGCAGTGTTAGCCCAGTTTTTCTCGTGTTGACACTATTTACACTGCCTCATGAGTATAGTATTGTAAACTACTGTTATTGCATTAAGAGAAGTTATTACATAACTTTACTTCATACAACAGCCATAGTTTCCAAAACTGTAGTCATTCATACAGTAGCTCTATAATGACTATAGTATTGTAAACTACGATGCTGTATGAAGTATAGTGTTGCATCAATTCAATGAAATGATTACAATACTGTGCTTTACTTATTCACCCAGNAGCGGCTTTTATTGGGGTTTATCGGCATGCGCTACTGTATGAATGACTATAGTATTGTAAGCTGCGCTATAAGTACCAGCAGTGTTTTATACGTTCCTGGGTCAAAAGATCTAGGTGCACAGGGCGACTGCAGGCGGATGTGTCTATATATACCCCAAGTTTATTCAATTCTATGNATGTACACTAACATTCAACTTAGTGAATGTGCGTGTGACATGCTGGTTTTTGACCTTACAGCTATTTAAGTTTGATGTGCAGCATCGTCCAGGGAAACCCCTCAATGCACTTTCCAGGAGGTTTGAAGGTTCCAAATAACTCTATGGTGAAGCTAGGGGTAGGAAGAGGGCGAGGGGGGGTGACCTCAGGAAGATGGTGGAGGGCTGAGTACCAGGGCGGATGGCACAGCTGGAGGTGGACGAGGAGGAAAGCCTGCCTAAGAATTTGTTAGCTTCACCAGTGGTTGAAGCCAAGGGGGGAGGAGAGTGACAACGACAGCATCTCT
>JABWIB010005638.1:9488-21254 GCA_016617825.1 Platyplectrum ornatum
TATATATATAATATAAGATGATGAAAATATATATTGATGTTCCTGTTTTCATTTACTCAGAGGCCAGTGGCCATTAATAATATTCTCTTGCTGTGGGCTAAGCAATGTGTTTATCATTTTCTCCAATTTAGAGTAGAAATAGTTTTTGGCCCTTTTGATAATTAGGGGGCCACGCTTACAACCCTAGAAGCCCTTTACTTATAACTTATTAACGGTCGTTTGTGTCTTTTATATTTAAATAGGAAATACCATGTGTGAAATTCTCCCCTTGTACTCAACGCCCAGACTCTCCTGTGAAAGAGTCTATGTTATACAGGGTTACATCTGGTGCTTTATAGTGTTACATATGTCTTGAAATGTGATTCTCCTAGAACCCCAGTGTAGTAATAATGTAATATTCTCCTGTCCCTGGACTGAGAAGACTACAATAAGAATGCTGCTTATTACATTTAATGTCCTCCCGGCGAGTACATATGAGTAATACTCTACAGAGTCTACAGAGCTGCTGTAAAATATAATTCCAACCTCCAATAATGTAGACAAAGTAAATTAAAAAGGCACATTCAAAAGGGGACGGGGTTTAGCAGGATAGGAACGGAGTTTGGGCGGACCGGCGGTGGGGGTTTTGGGCGGACCCGGGGCAGGGCTAATGTGTTCCGACCTCTGGCGCTAACAAGGTGAGAGGTACGGTATTGGCTCAAGATTAAACTACTACTAGACTTTATGTGGATACATTAAGGGATAGAAGTAAAATAATATAATTTATATGTCGAATATACACATTTCAAAATCACTTAGAATACAGTAAGAAGAGATCATGGTGGGTGAAGTGTCAGCTGTGCTTTCTGTTGTCCATGAAGTCTACTCCAGTCCGAGCACCAATGTGCTACAGTAGTGATGCCAATGGTTTAGGTGCTAGTCTTCAAAAAGCAGCACTAAAGATAGTGCCTTTAATACATTATCAGGAATATTTCCTATACTACCTGTGTACTTCTCTCTTTTATTAAATCAAGGTGAGGGAAATACGCCATACATTAAAATGTAAGTGAATAAACAAAAGTATTCTTTACAAAAAGATGAATAAACAGCCATGAAAAGCCGGTCTGGCTGTGCTTTTCCCATCTACTTATACTGTACTAGCAAACCCTTGAATATGACCCATTCCATTACATATAGAATGCTGTTCCTGAGCTTCAAGCTGTCAGTAACTATGGTAACTACTTTTAGTAAAGAGAAAAAAAAAGTTGATCCGACATCAGTTATTTCATTTAAACCAGATGATAGTGACTGTAAGATTAGGAACGGAGTATTATGTACCATATGGAAGGTGTCATGTTAGGCAGTCTGTATTATTAGGGCAGTAACTGGAGATTTTAGTGGCCTGGGCATAAGATCATCTTTCTATGTGGACGCGGCTGGAATACTACACATATTGGTATGTAGAAATATTCGTGTGTGTGTGTGTGTGTATTTCCAAACTAAGTGCAAGAATCACATTGAGAAACTCTCCATAACGTCTCCCAAATAGCTGAGATGGGGTTGGGTCTCAGAGAAGCTATTTGGAAGACAGTTACTGACAGCCAGGACTTAAAACATAAAGGTAATCTTCACCAGGGGTAGGACCNCGGCACGTCTAGACCCGGGTAATATGTAATGCCTTCTCTCTGCCACCCTGTGTGGTTTTGTGGCCAGCTAAATGCTAGACATGGTAACCAGTCATTGTCTCAATGAAGGTGGAAACATTTTACTGATTTGTAACTCATTTACAGATAAATCTCTATTGTCTCAACCCCAAATACAATAACATTAAGTTAAAATAAATGTTTCATTTTTTTTNATTTTACAGATTAAATGCTATATTGCATAAAAAATATTTCTCAGCACATTTATTTTACTTCCAGAACTGTTTAAAAAAAAAAAAATCCCATAGTCTCTGTGTTCCAGACTTTGATTGCATTACTGTGAAATGCTTGGGGTATTGGCCTTTTACCAAAGATTTTCAGAAAAAGAAGAATACAAAAAAGAAAAGAATGCTAGTCCAATTATTTGAGATTGTTACTATGTACGCCTCTCTATTATGTGCTGTCGGAAAGTCATTCAGGTAGAAGTGATGAGGCTCCATTTCTCAGCTTCTTCTTATATATCAGAAGGGAAGAGGGGGTCGTTGACTTCACTGTAAAGTATAACAAAGGAAATCAGTGAGCACACGTTTTGAAAATGAATTAAGGGGAAATAAAAAATGACCCAAAAAAACCTACATGAATTTTGTACCAGTGGATGAAATANTCATACGCATTAATATGTTCTTGTAGATTTTACTAGTTTTATATTTAAAAATATTTATTGTTTTCATTTAGATATANATTTTGTGTTTTTCACAATTGTTTGTTATTGGGCCCTGTAGCAGCTGCATGCTTTGCACCCATTATAATAATGCTACCGGTCATATTATCAGACTCTACAACATGACCGTTTCCACTCCTGGTCACTGTGATTTTAATGAATTAACTGATATTTGATAAACATTTACTCTTCATCCAGGTGAGTAGCATAGTACCGGATTACCGGAACTTGGGAGCAAAGTATTTTATACCTGGTGGAATGGGTCATGTTGATGGGTCTGTATTATATGTCACATCTTCTAGAGTCCTGGGTCTGGACTAAAGAGAGAGGACCAGGACTCCCAGGCCCCCCCTCTCTGTCCAGGCCTGAATACTACACAGTGTTAATGCGCGGAGAGAACTTTCCTGTGCATCAGGCCTCTGTAATAAACTTCTGATGGTGTGTGACTAACGGTAAATTAGTATAAAAGAGAAAGTGTAAATTTGTGTAAATCATGCAAAAGAGAGGAATACCTAATAACTAATCAGTGGTTGGTTGAGGAAATTGGTAAGCTTTGACAAAGTTATTTTTAAGGGCATGCTTAAAAGACTGGAGAATAGAGGATTGTTGTAATGGAAGATTATTTCAGAGAGTGAGTGCAGCCCGGGAGAAGTCCTGTAACCAGGAATCAGAGCACTTATTAGATATAGAAGAGACTCAAATCCTGTGAAGATCTGGGAAAATGGGTTTGGATTTATCTTGAGCGGATTTTTGTGGGTGTAGACTTGTTAAAGGGTTTTGTATTTGATTCTGTAAATTCTGACAACCAATGTAGAGACTGACAGAGTAGAACGAAAAATCAGTAGCTGCTGAATGCAATATAGGCCGCAGGAGGCTAAATTCATATTGTGGGAGTTCAATAAGGAAAGCCTCTCAGTAGTCAGTGCAGGAGATGATTAATGCATAATAAGGTTTTATGCTCTCTTATTATTATTGATGATAACAGCTTTGCTTTTTCTGTCTCATGTTCATATTCTGATTCTCACAATGTATTCTTGCTGGAAGCCATGATTATGGTAGGTATCCATTGTAATACATGTATATAAAAGATAATAAAAAAAAACTTTTGAAATAGTGGGACTTTTACTTGCATAAGAAGTGACTGAATCCACTACATGTTCATGTCTACATCTACCGTGCTGATNTTTTGAAATCCCTGGAATAAACAGACTTTTGCCTAGGGCTTTTCGAAAGTCTGCTTGTGGGTAAGAACAGTGAGGTGTTACAGGATTGATATAGTCAGAACAATGCCTGCAATACCTCCAGAAACGATTCTACAACTACACATTCCTAAGATGTACTCTGCTACCTATTCATAGCACAAATGTGTATAGCAGTGATGACTTAAATTAGTGCTGCTGNACTTAAATCAAATGTCACGAAGGCCAAAATTCAGCTTTCAAATTATTTCATAATTTTCTTGAAGCTGGAGAAACAACATTAACCACATCCCTTGTCATTCTGTGGGTAAAAACTTTCTCCAAGAACAAAGCCCTGTCTGGTATTATTCAACTACTTCCTATAAACACGCCTATGGATGACTGTCCCGCTATCCAGTCCCTTATCTGTTTGTGCCAATAAGCAGGAGGCAGGGCTTTTTGTGTCATATTTTAAGCCCGCTAAGTTGTGAGGTATGAAACACTTCCCTTGCAGGGACTAAAATCCGAAATTTGTGGGTTTTCGGCTCTTGGGATCTGAAAATGGTACTGGATCTTCTAAAATGTGCACTTAAACCTTCAGATATGAATCTAGCTGTTTAGGATCCAGACTTTTGCACTTGGAGTTACATCAGTCGCGAGAAGTATGTAAAGTAATAATACAATAATGATTTATGTAATATGTTTGCATATTGCGTTATTGGCCATTGTTTTAAATACGTTAACAAGTAACAATTATTACATATGTTAAATGCTCTATAGTTGATTATGTACTTTTATCGTAACAGAAATGACATNTAAGAGCACTTACAAAAAAAATACCCATACTGGTTCAAGTTATTAAAACAGTCAGAAGTAATATATTTTTTAGCACAATCAAAATAACAACAGGAGACTTAACTTCAATAAACAAGCAAGTGCTGTGATAATTGTGGGATTATATATTGCTACTAAGCCGAACAGCTAATGGAACTGTGTCCAAAGGATCCAATTTACAAGGTATATAGACATAATAAAATAGCCTTCTGTGTAATTGTTAATTGTTACTGAATGGATGGATGGACAGATTCTGAATTAAATCTCCAAATTCATCCTCATTGTATATCAACAATTGTTATCTACACAAACTCAGGAACCTTTAACTTTGTTCAATCNAGACCACAGCTCGAAGTGGGCCGATATATGGGCACATTTTCCCCAGATAAGCCCGTCCCTAGTCCTGCGATTTTTGTGGTAAATGTTCTCCTTCATACCCTCCTCATCCATACCCTCACTTATAAATACCCACTTTGAGGCCAGACCCTAATGTAAGTCATTTGCACATCCGGTAAAATCATTTATATTCAGAAAACAATATAAATACTATCTGATTATAAGGTCATGTCATGGTTTTTTTTGTTTTTTTCTGGTACATACAATTCAATACATTATAATAGAATGTCACATACCATAATATATTTACTTGTACTAGCCTATATCCTGGTAATACTTTTGCTTTTCTTAAGCTGTCATTTATTTTACATACAATTATATTATATTTGAAGACACTGTTTTTCTATTAAACATATTTTGGATATATTTATTTGTCTTTAACAATCCTCTGATATCACTACATTGACTTAACCTGTATATTTAATAATTCCAGAACTATTGCTTGATCATTAAAAGGAGTATTAGGGAAGCCAAGGACCTGTTTATTTTTTATCATTCTGTTTGTATGTCTAGAACCATTTGTTGAGACTTTTTGTGTACTGTTGAGCACACTGCATGGGCTTGTGTATGATTGTGCTCTAATTTAAGCCAGCATAAACTTTGTAATGTAAATTTTCGATTGACATTTGGTTACCTGCCTGTTTGCATTTTCTACTTCAGAAGTATGAAATANGTGACTACAAAAGGATTTTTCTGCCACAGAAATAATAGTCTTTTACAGCCACCTGACCCCTTGTTTTTGTTTCTTAACAATAATCTTTGTAAAACAATTATAAGCAATTGTCAAATTGACACCCAAGAGAGCAGGTTCATAGATATTAATACTGAAAATCTACTCTTGCTTTTTGCATTCCTAAGAAATTACTCTTTAAAGGTCATAGCAAAAGGCCGTAATTTGCATTTAAATTGTGATATTTTAAATAGAAGTAGTGACTGGTGACCTATATCATTACTTTCCAAAATATTTTTGACTATGGTTTAGAATTTGGACTTGACAAGTGGACAAAGTTTACATTATATATAGATCTAGATGTTTCTATCATTGATCACTGTCAGGATGCAAAAAGAGTAAAAATCACTGTGTTTATTGGTGGTTTTTAAATCTGGAGGATGTAATGCAGCTGAAATGTAATATATATATATATATATATATATATATATATATATATATATATCCACTTGTCAAGTCCAAATTCTAAACCAAGTTCCACCTCTATGCGTTGCGTCAAGTTAGGACTTCGTCAGGAGGCATTATATATATAACTTATATATATCTTAACTTGAGGCAATGCATAGAGGTGGAACTTGGCTGGAGTGCCTCTCTTTAGTGGGCAGGAGCATAGTTCACAACGAGCTTCCAAGGATCCATCGAGTTCTTCATCTGTCGAGACGTACATGCTCGATTTCGTTAACTGCCTTATTTTATATGTAGGATTTGATATACCTTTGGTACGCAGACATTATTTGAGTGCCAAAAACTTTGTTTTATTAAAGGGTAATACACCATTGGGCGCCCCCTGTTTTCCTTTTTCTTTTAGAGGGGACCCGTTCTGGCAGGGCAGATGACCATAACCCAATATGCTATATATATAAAAAGTGAAAAAGCATGTGAGCAGACAAATCTTCTGCATTTGGCCACAGAAGGGGATCAGTGGCAAAAAATATACTGCTATATATGATGTGTGTGTTATGTATATTTGTATTATTATAATCATTATTTGTTTATTTTATTTATTTTTCTTCAAACCCCAGTGTCTGCTCCCATTGTATACATTAGTGATACATTGTAAGTCTCACAGCGGCAGCTTCCAGCTTTTCTGGCAGCAATTTTCAGACCATGTGATTTGTGCTTACTGTGAGCTCTTCCAGCTGTGTTTTCCTGCAATATATATTATTACTTCTAGAAAATGTTTACTTTTTGTTCCAGGTTTTCTAAAACTAGTATGTTCAAACACGAGAAAATATTTCCTGAGGTAGGGAAAGCACATTGTATTCATTTGCAAGATTCTAGTTTTTATTAGAAAGCTTTATTAGAAAACAAAATTGTTCATATTGTTTATGAAAAGTAATATTTACATTGATGAGTATTTGTTGGTGTATGTGTACTAGGTATTAATACAATTTATTAAAGTTTGATCTAAAAGTTGTATCTAAAGAAATCAGTAGAAGTACAGTTTATTACAAGCATTGTTTAATATGTGCATTGTTTTATATGTGAAAATGAGTGAGTATGGTAAGTATTATTATTATTANTAGTAGTAGTATTAATTTTATTGTTATTCCTCCTTAGCCTCCCCCTCCTCCTGCTCCCTGGGGGTGGAACTTGAGGGTATAGTTTATGCAAATCACATCTAAAGCCCCGCCTCTGTCTGCTAAAGGCTTCCAACTATATTCAGATATATGACAATAATTGAATAATTTTCTACTCATTTTAGCTTTGTCATAATAGTAGCGTGACATCTGTTGGTAACTCAGGAGTATTCTGTAATTGGGCATTGCTTCGGACACGGGGTGTAAGATGTGTAGCTTTTTCCCTTTTGAACTTCTAGAATGAAAACCTTTGTCGAAAACCCTATTTAAAGTGTGCCATAAATGCCTGTGGGCCTGCCCTTTATTTTAAAGCATTTTAATGTGAGNTGCCTAGGGGGAAAATATATCTTTACGTTTCCCAATTAAATTGATTAAGGGTTAGAGGATGTGTGTAAATGGTTTGATGAAATAAAGCAAGGCTTTGAAGCACGCCTGGATTCTTTATACAGTTTTATTACAGACACAGGGTTTTTTTTCTTTTATTTTGAAGAAATATTCTGTGCAGGAATATATCCTTCACGAGATAAACCTTTCTATGAAACAAGCTCTATAATTAACATCAATAACCTCCCTTTCATGTTAGACCAATTCTGTGGTCAGAGTTCATTGAGAAGCACATGACAGCCTAAGTACCAGCATAAAGGCCAAGTGCCCTTAAAGAGGTTCTTTACGCTCTTCTTGAATTACATAGGAAGCTACGTATGTGTAAAACGAACTGTCCAATTTACCTTTTAATGTTGTTTGGAGATCCATGTTATTTGTTTTTTACCTGAACATCATTTTCTGCATTTATTTAGGTTTGGGTGCAATGTGTCTGGATACTGCTATATTTCTATTGGGGTTTTCTTTAATGCTTAGGACCATTCTGAGATAATTGAAGCAGGATTAGTGCTGTTGATATTATCATTGGACTGGAACCAAACTTAACAGCAACATGAGTGGAGCTCCCACACAGGTATACACTATTGTAGTATTGCTGTGCAATCTTAAATTACCTGTGTGTGAGGTGACACCGCACCTTCAACTTTATGCACCGTCCGCATAGAATATGGAGCTGGTGCCAAAATAAGGATTGTCCATAAGGTCTTAGCTTCACCCTTTCTGTAGGATGAGCATACCTCCATCTCTTGCTTTATTTGCGTTACTCATTATTCATGTCACCAGTCCCGCTCTGCCAGCCTGAGGGTTTCCAAAAAGTAAGTCTGGATAATGAATATTCAGATCCACACTGGAAGTTCCTCAGGTAAAGTAACAGTATGCCATTTACATCCTCAGGGCCATATCCACGTATGCATGCTGGTTCATAATCTGAATGGGGAGGGAAGTCCAGCTTTAAATGGCAGTCATTCCACTCAGATGATACCTGGGTGGGAGGACTGTCAATCAGCACAGGGCATCTCTCCCCATTCATACTCATCTCTCCTCTGGCGGCTGTGGATCCCACACTGGTTAACCGCACAACACGAGACACTAGAGCATGATTATCAATCAGATTTTCCAGCCGATCAGGTATTGTTCCCTGGTGTATTTCTGCTGTTTTATCGCCATTAAGAAAAAATAAAGAAATAATAACAAAATAAGACTCATTCCCACACACCTAATCTTAAGCTGGCCCCACACTAGTGCCATTTTTATCCCTATCAACGATAATTGTGGTATTGGGCTGATAATCATCCTAGATTATGGCCAGCTTGAGAGTTTTGCTTGTTAAATATATTACATTTAAAAAAAAATGCAAAAATGTGGTTTTCTTTCTTTCTTTTTTACAAGATGACATTTCCCATGACATATCTCCGTATCAAAGTGAGAGCTGCTCAGTGATAAATGGCAGTCAGGCATGTTCTCTCAAACATATCTGCTTTCCAGGGTTTTTTTTTTCTTCTTTCTGTGATTGTTCTTTTCCTTTTTACGGTTTTATAATTTACATTATATTAGATGTTGATTGAAAACTAATAGTTACCTTTCAACATTTGTCAGTGATCATAATAATTGCAAATGCAAGTGGAGTGTATATCTAAGGAGAAACAACATGAGGAAGTGGTTAAGAAAATGTTTCTGGTAATTAGAAACATAGAAGGATGAGTTTTCCATTATTGGGGTCAGGGGTCAGCCCGCTCTCTCCTGCAGGGAGGTGCAGTGTTCCATACAGCACATTGCATCCTGGCTCTGGTATGATTCTGACATTTTGTTCTTCTTTATTGTATAGAATAAATGTATACTAGAATTTTATGTATATATTTACAATAACAAAAGGCAATTTATTTGGATTTTATTGGGCAGCTCAGCTCAGTATTTAGGTGATTGTATGGATTTTCTGCATCCTTAGTGCTTATTCATCTGTACACACACAATTTGTCTTATATACCACATCCTTGCTTGTTANCCACACCGGCCCCTACTGTTTTTTTTATATAAGACACAGTAGGAGGTAAATGGTTATATTGACTCATGATCACACTGTTTGTCTAAAATAAATGCATTCTGTTTATGCTTTAAATAAAAGTTATGGTGACTCAAGCCTCCAGGCCANTCTACTCTAATGAAGTTTTGCTTTTAATTTAATCTTGTGTGTAAAAATACTCTATACTACTATAAGCATACATTGGGGTAGAACGTGACAGAATAAAGCCCGGGCCCGGGTCTTGATGGGTGGGGCAGGGTGGAGCAATGCTGTGGGGGCGGTACTGAGCGGGCTTGACTGTGTTAATAAGTGTGTCAAGAGGTTGAACAGCCCATGGCATCATGATTGAATGCTGAGTGCTGTTTATAGATAGAACTGGTTGCAATGTGTTTGTAAATAGCGGTNAGCATTAATTCATGGGGATAGATTTACTAAACTGTGGGGATGTGCCCATATAGACCAATCAGATTTAAGCTGACATTCTCTAGATATAGACTATCCCACTGCTGGGGGCCCTCGAAGACACAGCAGAGCTGACTGCACTGACAACTGCCTGTGCATAGAGTTGGCTTCACTGGGCCCGCTTAGTCCCGGAGCCCTAGGCAGCCACCTATCTGGTCATCAATAAATAGAAAACGGAGGGCAAGAATCTAATTGGTTGCTATAGGCAACATCTCCACTTTTTAATTCCCACAGTTTAGTAAATATAGACCATGGAACGCCCTGTTTTAAGCTGTCACCCTCTGATAGCTTGCTCTCCTCCATGCCGTAGTCATTGCACTCCCTGAAGTTACATGCCTGAGCATACAGAAGAAATGATAAACTGAAGATTACGTTGATTTCCAAAACTATATACATATTGCTAAGCAATAGAGACAATACATAGCAGCAGACAGGCCAAAATACATACACCCCTAAAATATGCGCCATAAACATCACTAGATAGTGTATTTTGCTTGTTCTATTATATATTTGTCATTTAACAAGCNTCTCCTGCAGTGAATGTTCCAGTCAAGATCCCACATATTCTTAATGAACAGTCGTCTCCTTCTATTATTCTAATTGTTTACTGATGAAAGTTTTTGGTTGGGAGAAATGTGTCTCTGAAGAATGACTGACTAATAATGGAACTGTAAAGTAGATATAGAATTATTTGATAATCTCATAGATGAAGCTTCAGGCTTGGTAATTTCATATTGTCTAGATGAAACTGTCAAATATGATTTGATAACCTGTATGGAAAGTTTCTATTAATAGCAATGTTACAAATGTATTCCTGGCATATCTGGGATATGATCTTATTATCACTGCCGTTCCATTGTCTGTGTGCTTCTTGGGAGACGAGGAAACTTTCCATACTGGATTTTAATACTTAGATGCATTTTGCACATATGACTAGATAATATTAATATTCTAAAGCTTTTGTTAATACATAATGGCCACAATACGCCACCAGTAAGCTATGAAAGAAACTTAGTGGACTACANTGAAATGCAAACGCCAAATTCACAGAATTAATATCTCTAATCTNATTTCTGGGAGATAAACATATAACTGGCAGTAGCCTTACCATTGCCCTAACCCTCCTCTTCCCGCAGCCTAATCCTAACCTTTCTCTTCTCTGATTGGTTCCCTTCCCACATTATAAAGTCTAATCTTCCCTGTACTTTAACCTTGCAGCCTAATTCTATCATTCACTTGCTGTGCTCCATCCCTTCCCTGTGAACTTACCCTAACTCTTACCTCCTGTGCTCCATACCCGTCGTCTAGCCTAAAGCTAACCCTGTCCTTCTTTGTCTTACTAACCTCTCCGGTCGTGTATTTGCTGTCTTTGTTGTTTTCAGTGAATACTGCTGACTTTCCGCAATGTCTTTGGGGAACTTCTGGCATCTTGCATTGAGAAAGAACATCACAAAACATGAAAAAGTAAAAAAAAAAAATAGATATATTAATAAAGATAAAATAACGTGGTCCCGGCACATTCTGGAACAGCACAGTCTATTCTGGANCTTAGAATCTGGATCTTGAATGTTGCTGCCAGGCTTGCTGCAAGTATAAGCGAGTCTGGAACAGAATAGTCAATAGTTCATAAACAAAACTGCAGCTGTTTGGAAATATAGGCGCCAATCTTTTAAATATAAATATAATGTCATACTGTTTTACTGTTATCTGACTGTATTTAACAGGACACACTTGTGTACTTACTGGTCCAGGGCCATTCTTGTTTTTGTGTCTGGATGTGGGCGCTATGTGCCGGTATGGTATTCCAGCCCCTCGTTTAAGCTCTGCCCACTCTGGACCCGC
>JABWIB010005639.1:0-17881 GCA_016617825.1 Platyplectrum ornatum
TCTCCTATGTAATGATGGGGCTGGTGCTGGTATAATATGGGCACACTGTCTCCTATGTAATGATGGGGCTGGTGCTGGTATAATATGGGCACACTTTCTCCTATGTAATGATGGGGCTGGTGCTGGTATAATATGGGCACACTGTCTCCTATGTAATGATGGGGCTGGTGCTGGTATAATATGGGAACATTGTCTCCTGTAGTATAATGGGGGGGGGGATTTGTGCTGTTATAATAGGGGCACACTATCTCCTGTATAATGATTCCCAATCTCAGATATATAAATGACAAAAAAGCAACAAATGAATGTATGAAAATAAGAAACACAAACCTATATAAAGCATATTACATGGTGTCATAGTGTGGAGTGGACGGAGCATCTTCTCACAATCTCATTATGTGGCTTCGGGGTGTGGGGATAGCGACGTGTTGTATCTTTTGCTATTATGGGGCTGAGGTTATTTTCACGTTCCTGTCTTTTCATTTGCAGATACAAATATGCAATTCTTCAGAACAAGGTCTGTGGGATCACACAATACAGTCACATCTTCCATGTCATTGCATTCTGGTATATCAGCCTGACATATCATCTATACAGCCACATTGGTTTGGGCACATTGACACACTGGTCCTGGACCTGCTGGCACACAGTAGTGAGAACATAAAGATAATGCCATAGAAGTCACNTGTTAGGACCCAAATACACAACCTNNGAAATCACTTTATTTCCCGCTGTCCCGAAACTCGGTCCACAATTGTAACATCTCTGCCTCTGGAGTGTACGGTATTCTACTGTTATCCCAGACCTGGTCAAGTTTATTTTGACTGTACAGTATTTTGCCAATCTGTCTGATACTGGATTACATACAATGTGCATGGTTAAATATATTTACACAAATGGTATGNCTCTCCTGAATTGCTGATAACTTTATCTTTTATTTAATAAATCTNGGGCAGCTGTCATTTAGATTTCAGTTGAAATATTTAGTGTTTCCTTTTATACGCCATGTAAATATACTGTGCTTGTCTGTACATCCTCACAGATAATGGTCTGTTTATTAGACGTTAACCAAAGGTCACAATCGGATCTTAGGGCCCCTCAGTCCATCAGACGGATTGTGCTCTAATCGCAGCCCCAGAGATATGTATCTCATATTTGTAAAATACATTTATCTGAGATGAATCCTTGGAAAGACTTTGTTTCTCCCAATGCGATTTGCCATTGTGCTTGGTGTGATAACAGGTGTAAACACTTTACATTAAAAGGGACTAATTTAATCTGAATATGCAAATAGAGAAAGGTTTGAAAGGAGACGTCTGTGCGGAATTGTCGTCAATTTCAGACTGAACAAAAAAAAATGGAAACTGGGATTATTCAGAAGTAGAATTGTTCTCGCGAATCATTGTGACCACAAAGAAAAGTAAATGTTTGCAAAAAATGCAACGTAATTTCTGGAAAACATTGGTCTTTTCCTGTCGCAGAGAGAATAAGTAATTATCCCCCCGAGCCGCCACGCTCGCTGTCCTGCTCAGCACAGCTGTAGGTTACATCCTCCATCAGATCTCTTCTCCTTTCCTCCATGTTTCCAGCCTTCACATTGAAATAAAATAAGAGCACCTGCTAAACAAAAACGCCAATGTCTAAATCCGTCCTGGCAGACAATTACTGTGAAGTGGCTGGACACCATTGTTATGTCTGTTCTTTCTGAATAGACATTGCAAGGAAGTTTCTCTGCAGCTGCATGTACTCAATTGTATGACTGCAACTGGCCCCGCGCCAGACTCACTGACTCAAGTGCCACCAAAGACACTATATTGATTCTCAATCGAACATAATAGGCCATCAGCGCAATTATTACAGAAGCCGCGAGGTTCTGTATATTTCATATTTATATTTCAGAAAAAATGAAAGCGTGCATTTAAANGCAGACATTTCCATAATGGCGGAAGGTCGTGGTGATTGCTGCTCTCATGACTCTTCAGGCCCTTAAAAAACAATCAGACATTCTTTTCAGGTCCCCGGATCCCATACAAAGCAGGCGGTGGCTTCAATTCCACACAATTGTAGTTGCATTAAACGCTCTCAAAGTGCTGATTATATGAAATCTCCAATGATATGAAATAAAACACGGGCTCTGGGATCGTGTTGCATCGTACAACAGATGTTGAAAAGAGAATTGATATATGGAAACAGTTCTCAACTTTTCCATTATTGTGCAGAAGCAATAAATTAGTCTGTCAAAAAAATATAAGTGAATTACAGAGTAATGTTATAGGAATGTAAATACACATTTACACCTCCCTGTGCCGTTTACTTCTGTCGTACCTAATGATTGTCATTTGCTGCGGTGATTGTCACCCTCCACGGCTTTAGGTCTGCCCAATGCTGTGACATTTAACCGTTTCTTACCACTTGCAGTGATAGGTTACTGAGCAATTTGTCACCTGTTTCATTTTCCTCTGACATCATCCTAAAGGCACCAAACAGCTACATATAGGGGAGTAACTGCAAAAAGGTGCAAATCCATTTAAAAGAGAAACCGCGTCACGGCATGAGGGGCAGAACCCACTAAATATTTTTTCCATCAGATGAAATACTGATGGATTTTTTTTATTGCACCTGAATACTGAGCTGGAAGCTCATTGGACTGTAACTAATGGGCGGAGGTTTGATAGTCAAAATTTGAAGGAAATCACTAGAGGAGGTGTTTTCAAGCAGGCAGGTGCGTTCAGGTAGAGGTGGATGTGTTCAGGTAGAGGTGGATGTGTTCAGGTAGAGGTGGATGTGTTCAGATAGAGGCAGGCGTGTTCAGGTAGAGGTTGGTGTGTTCAGATGGGGGCAGGTGTGTTCAGGTATAGGTTGTTGTGTTAAGGTAGTGATGGATGTGTTTAGGTAGAGGTCAGTGTGTTCACGTAGAGGTAGGTGTGTTCAGGTAGAGGTGGGTGTGTTCAGGTAAAGGTGGGTNTGTTGTGGTAGAAGTAGTTGTGTTCAGGGAGAGGAGGATGTGTTCAGGTGGAAGTAGGTGTGTTCAGGGAGAGGTAGATGTGTTCATGTATAGGTTGCTGTGTTCAGGTAGAGGCGGATGTGTTTAAGTAGAAATGGGTGAATTCGGGTAGAGGCGGTTGTGTTTAGGTAGAGGTGGGTGGGTTCAGGGAGAAGTGGGTGGGTCAGGTAGAGGTGGGTGGGTCAGGTAGAGGTGGGTGTGTTCAGGTAGAGGTGGGTGTGTTCAGGTAGAGGTGGGTGTGTTCAGGTAGAGGTGGATGTGTTCAGGTAGAGGTGGATGTGTTCAGGTAGAGGTGGGTGTGTTCAGGTAGAGGTGGGTGTGTTTAGGTAAAGGTGGGTGTGTTCAGGAAAAGTTCCGTGTGTGTTCAGGAAGAGGCGGGTATATTCAGCCTTTGTACACTATACAATAATCTTCAATGTCCTTACCTATTACGAGGGTGTGGCAGATAGTGGTAAAGCTAACAATTACAATTTATAGATTTCCGTACACACAGGGCAAACGGCCTCACCCATACGCCTGGGAATCTGCATACTGTGACTCTAGTATATGAGCAATTTATGAAAACTGATACAGTTCCACCACTAGTACCAAATTCATGATATACCCCGTGGTTGCACTCTGGAGAGGCCCTGCCTCAGGTAATTACCCATCTGGAAGGAGCTTTGGCAAATGAGAATATTTTATAAGCCCCTTAAAAGTTTTCTGGTTCAGAAGCTGACATTCTCATTATCGCTTGTGTATATATTTCTGTTGTTTAACTGTCCTTTAATCTTCAGGAAGAGAGAAAGATAAATGATTCTGACTGATCCCCATTTTCTTTCTGAACTGTGTCTGTCCTTGTAAACTTCTCAATTCCCTTTGAAACAATCTCATAAGTAAGGAGATAANATTTATTTATATTACTATAGAACCACTCGCATGACTCCAACATGAATCAAACAACAGAAGAAAAGACGATTGTCGCAGATACATCAATAGCAGAAAAGCTGAGAATAGACTAGATTCATAACATTCATGTCAGGTCATACTGTATTTATATTTTACAGAGAATTATCTTCTGGTAGGAAACATTGCAAAGAAATGACTAAGAAATATTGTCCAGACTCCTGGATTCCAATNCCCGGGATTGGAAAAGTGGGGATAGTGGAGAATTTAAAATGAAAGTGAGAACTTGGATCTGATTGGTTGCTATGGGCAACATCCCCAATTTCCGATTCTGTAGTTTAGTAAATTTAGACCCTGGTCCTTAGACCATAGACAATAGTCTAGTATCCAATCAGACCTTTTCTTGTTTCATACTAAACTTTCATCCATTATAAAATTGCAGACGGTTTTATGTTTGTATTAATAAACCAGTGGTAGATTTTCCACCTATAGCCAGGGTTGGGTTTATGGGTTGAGCCACACATTAACACCACCATATACACTCAATTTTAAATAAATGAAAGTTGACACCAACAAGATAAAGATTTAAAATGTCTCTTCATCTTTTGAAAACACAAGTCACCTGACATGTACCAAAATATACATCATCATCATCATCAGTGGAAATTTAGAAGTAATTATGAAAACCTAGAAAATAATAGTTATTCAATAAAATCAGTGAGAGAATTGGTGGTATGACATACCCCATATTAATCCCCTCTTCTATACCCTGTATACCCCCCACTTCTATACCCCCATATACACCCCCACTTCTATACCCCAGTATACACCCCCAATTCCATACCACCGTATACACCCCTACTTCTATACCCCATCATACACCACCAGTTTTATAGCCCACACTTCTATAACCCCCATATACACCCCACTTCCAGCCCTGAAGTACATAATGACTGTGTACATGCATATACACATGGTAGGGTTATCTTGTATTAGTCTGACTACTTATTTTAAAGAAAGGAAAAGTACTTGNCCCATTGACTCTGCCCCCAATCAGTACATATGATATTCATTCATTTTCTTCCTTTATTTATGGGTGTTCATTGTGGGAAGCTATAGGTTGCGATATCCTACATTTTTCCACAGATTTTACCATGGCGGTCTTTGCTTTAATGACTNAATACTGAGATACATACCCCCGTTACTTTATGTCTGTTATTTGCTCTTTAGTCATTCAGATGTGATTCCAGCAGAATGGCAGCTCTTCCTCATCCATCACTCATCGTCTGGAGCACAATGACAGAATATTTCTTATATCGATCACTCTCCATAACTCAAACGCTCTCCCTCTTCAGAGTGTGGGTATTGTAACGTCTGGTGTGCAAACTGATGATCTAATTATTGATTTATGGCCTGTTTGTCTAATCCAGTCAAATTGTTGTTAGATTTACGACTTGACTTTTGCCCGTTTGGCAGAACCACTTACTTTGATATTTTCTTTTTCTATTTCCATTCCAAGCCACCACTTAAAGTCAGTTTCCAAACTGTTGAGGCAAGGCCTAGTACCTTAAGGAACTTGCAACCCTGTTATTGGCCAGTGATATCTGCATGGTAATNGGGGTACAACGTCAAAGCTCCGAGTGGTCCTGGGACACACCTTCTTATATTTTTGGGACTTACACAGTTTTTTTTGTAACTGATGCTCAGGAAAAACAACTGATCTTATAATCAGTGAGGAATATACATGTTTCTACCACCTTTTAGGTCATTTATATATTCATATTCATAAAAGAAAAAGAAAAAGTTATCTGTACCTTTCAACATTAATATTCATAACATAATAATTCCCTGCTGCCATCCTCACTTTGTGATGAACCCATATTCCACTGACNCTGGCAAGTCTGTGCCCCAAGAACAGGAGCGCAAGCCTAAAATCGGGATATTTGAAGACTATCTCTTTCACTCATATATTTTGCCGTGCTGGTAGACGTTGGGTCGTCATATGAGTGTTTTTCAGATCCAATCCTCTGGGTACAGTTACGTATACCACCCCTCTGCCCTATTACTCCTCCTCCTTGGGGCTCATTTTCCCAAAAACAAATATCCACAGACACTGAACCCACTGTGAACTCAACCCTCAGAGTCATTCAGACCGGCTTTAATAAGGATATAAATTAAATATAGAAACCCAAAAGAAATATATTTCACAAGTAAAAGNAACATAATGCAAATACAGACCTATTAAATGCAGAATTTATAGCTCCAGTTTCTCTTTCAACTCAACAAAATAAGTTTTCGAAATTAAATAGAACGTGAAAAGGAATCTTGTGTAGAGTGTTCATTATGCTGACAGCCCTTACAAGTGCCTTTGTATCGCACGGCTGGGATATTGCCTGTGTTATCTTATCATTTGCTTCTCTAAATGAATCTAGTGTCAAAAAAATAATAGTTAAAATAGGTCTTTACAAAATATGTCTGGAAGAAATTGTGTGGAAGGTGAGACATCTTTATATTCCAGGGAAAAAGAGGTTTATTCTAAGATTACAGCTCCATCTTCGATGGTAAATTGCCCATTCACAGTGAGCAACAATCTCCCTCTCGTCTTTCATGTTTCATCTCTACATTTTTCCCATCATTCATATCAGTCGCTGGCTCCCGCTCTGTATTATTCTCTTTGACACTCTGTGGAAGCAGAAGCAGGTGGGATTGTTAGGAAATTTTGTTTACCGCTGACAAACGTTTGGTTTTTGATATGTCAGGTACCCAGAGGCCGTGCTGGCGATAATCTNGAGCATGTTTGTGTAAATGAAGGTTCTCTTCTGACACAAGAAGCATCAGATGTCTAAGTACCAGAGAGAGAGACGCCGGGAGAAATGTAAATATTGTAAGATCCAGACATACCGGAGAATGACAATGACTATTACCGCGCAGCTGTGAGCATGGTGTTATTGTGGCAGAGCCGAGGTGAAGAACGGTGCGACCTGGGGTCAAAGGAAGCATACATATGTAGATTAGATTTTAAAAATTAACTACGAAAACATCAAGTCTATTTAGCAAGTCGGTAATTGTAGGGGGTTGGTCAATCTCCAAGGACAGGGATGACTGTATAATTAAAATAATACAGGAGAAAACCTTTGTAGACAGTAGAGTAAGAAGCAGGAGACAAATTGAGTAGCCAGAAGAGGGGAGAGTAAGGAACCCTTCCCCCAAAATATGTTCTGAAATATTTACCACAGAAGCCTTGAATCAAGGGGGCAGGTTCACCAAATATGCAGCATAGAACCCAACAAGCCGCGACACCCCCAGCATTTATCAGGCACCCCAGGAAAAAAATNTAGCTTTCCAGAGTCCGGTACCACCTGGAGAGAAGCTTATATGCCTTTTCATAAAGTTCTAGACAAGGGGAAAAGGTGAGTCTTTAAAAATTGGAGGCCGTTGATTATCATCAAGTACCTGGACCAGAACATGTTCCCAAGTTTAGAGAAGTAGAGGGGACATACTAATAAGATCCACATAAAGGAATTTATATAAACGGGAAAACATATGTGTGGGGATTCAGACAGAAATGCTCCAACAAGGTTGTGGGAGTTAGAGTTCTCGCACCACCAGAATAAGTCCACCTTGAGAAGATCGAAAAGGACTTACCCAGGGGGAAGAGAGGGTTTCACCAAAGAAATAGATGGCAGATGTTTAAGAGAGCGGCAGAATTTTAATTTAGGTTTAGTGGTAGGGTGTGAAATCATGGGCATCTTAGGCACCCAAGGNGCAATTGTTACAGGTAAGGTTTAGTTTTCACTTTAGGAACTTATTACCCTACTGCGTAATAAAATTGAATNTGAAGGAGTTGCAAGCCTCCTGGAGCCTTGGGTTAGCACAAAAAAATCAAGCTTTAGACAAGGTTTTCCCCCACCCAGACAAAATGCGGAAAAACTCTTTGAACCTCTAAAAACCAACAGAAGTGATTGAAATCAGAAGGGTCTGGATGATAAAATAAACCGTTTGGAGGATAGTCATTTATATATGAATCCCTCCCAACCCATCTTGTAAGGTCAGTTCTAAGATGTGTTAAGAAAAGGGAAGAGTAGTGTAGTTTTAGCAGGGAGAGTCACCCCTAGATATCTGATATGAGACAGACTACATTTAAAATGGAAAGCGCATCTTTCAAACCATCTATCACCTGAGAGTGAGNCGTGATATTGAATGCTTTCGATTTGGTGTAGTTTAGACAAGGCACCAGAGGTCTTTAATTCTTTCATGTGGTAGAGAGCGTGGTAATGGGAGTAATAAGAATGGCTAATAAGTCTTCCACAAAGAGGGCAAGTTTAAACTTCCATTGATCTTGATGCGTGCCGAAGGACAAGTATAGAGCGCCAGGATCCTAGAGCACCACAAGGTTAAGAAAGGTCAAAAGCTCACAGATAAACAGCCAATTCTCCCTGTCAAAGGCCTTCTCAGCATCAGTTGACAGGAGAATCACTGGGAAGGTACTTCTTATTTAAGAGTCAGATCCTCCATTCGACCTCTACATGTCCATCTATTCTCTCCAGAAATGATTCCAGCAGAGAAGCTGCGCAGCTGTTTATTGTCATGTACAGTATTGGCTGCCCTCAGGAGACATTAAAGTTGGCTTCAGGATTCTGTGACAAGATTTTGGGTAAATAGGAATTCAGGACCAGATTTGTTATTGATCATTTCTCTTAGTAACGGATGTTGGGTTTCAAATTCACACTGATATGACGGATACAGATATGACAAATTTATACTAAATAAATATTTAACCAAATGAGGTCAAAAGCACTGTCCAAAATTTCTTGTGCCTCTCATATTATATATAATAATCCCCAGTTTTTTATTATTATTTCTCATATACTGTATAAAACAGAATTGAGACAATGCAAACAGAGCACCATAATAAACCTTATCAGCACAAACAATGAAGTTTCCAATTTCGAAAAAAAACTGCAGCATATCAACTTTTTACCAGATCTAATANAGCAATTTTAAAAGACTTGGTATCTCTTTTATTTCTTGCTTCTAGTACAATTTCCANCCTGCTTTGACAGACAACGCGTTTCGCCCGTCTGAACGATAAATCTTTTTTCCTCCTTTACATTCAACAGTGGAGCTAATTCTTCCATTTCCAATGTTTGTCTCTAACAAATGTCTGGACACTCAGAAGGTAACAGACAACATCTCACAGACAAAGTCATTTGCAGCACTTAAACTTCCCTCTTTTGTTGAGAGGAGGACGCAATGATTGAACACGGAACTGAATGATATGACAAGTAAGTACTTGATCTGTGTCCAGCTGGAAGGGAAGTCTTGTCATCAGCATCTTTTTAGCTGAGGGTGTCTTTATATTCTCACTCTTTGTCTGAGCTTCTTCAAATCCTCCTTCGCTTCATGTCAGCAGAACGCGCTAGGTACGCCAAGTGATTTTGAAAGTTAAATTACAGTCTCTTTTCCAGATATTGTTGGAAGAAGTTTATCATCTAGTACAATATGTTCAAGGTCTGTGNAAATCTCAGATAAATATTGTGACATTAAACATAGATATTTCACCAAATTTTATAAAAGAACCTGAGGTTCTACAGCTATGATTAACTCAACTTATACAGTATAATGTTATGTGACATTGCATATACTGAACACAAGACAATGGTTACACAAACAGGAAGTGTTCACTACATAGAGGACTGTAGGACCCAAAGTGCTGGAGCATTTTCTGCCTGTCTAGATGTTAGTCTTTGCTCCGAAGCTATTCTAGAGAATATACACGTAGCGAGACTTGAATATATGATAGCTAGACTTCAAGACTCTAGATAGCCAGATCTTCAAGACTCTGCAATGACTGTGTTCATTGCCTGGAAGGGACTGACTGGCAGTTACCAGACATTAAACATGGAAGTTGCTAGTTGTGATTGTAGTTATCAGAGATAATAGGTTATGGAGGGATCCTATGGTGATGGTGATTTTCAGAAGTACAAAAAATGTAAACGGAGATCACCAACAATATGTTGTAAGTTAACAGATAATATAAAATATAAGATATATAAACAGGAGCCATTTAATAACACAGCAACAATAATACAAGGAATAGAATGGTACTGGCAAACGAGACATAGTAACAGTGAGACAATCATTAGCCGGAACCTGGGTAGGAATGTGATGGTGGTTTTTAGAGATAATAGGTTATGGAGGGATCCTATGGTTATGGTTTGAGAGACAATAGTTTATAGAGGGATCCTATGATGATGGTTATCAGAGATAATAGGTTAGGGATGGATCCTGTAGTGATGGTGGTTATCATAGATAATAGGTTATGAAGGGATAATAGGTTATGAAGGGATCCTGTGATGATGCTTATCAGAGGTAATAGGTTATAGAGGGATCCTGTGTTGATGGTTATCAAAGATAATAGGTTATGGAGGGATCATGTGGTGATTATGAGAGATAATAGGTTATGGAGGGATCCTGTGGTGATTATCAGAGATAATAGGTTATGGAGGGATCTCGTGATGATGGTGATTATCAGAGTTAATAGGTTATGGAGGGATCCTGTGGTGATTGTGATTATCAGAGATAATAGGTTATGGAGAGATCCTGTGGTGATGGATGTTATCAGAGATAATATGTTATGGAGAGATCCTGTGGTGATGGAAGTTATCAGAGATAATAGGTTATGGAGGGATCCTGTGGTGATGGTGGTTATCAGAGATAATAGGTTATGGAGGAATCCTGTGGTGATGGATGTTATCAGAGATAATAGGTTATGGAGGAATCCTGTGGTGATGGATGTTATCAGAGATAATAGGTTATGGAGGGACCCTGTGGCGATTGTGATTATCAGAGATAATAGGTTATGGAAGGATCCTGTGATATTGGTGATTATCAGATATAATAGGTTATGGAGGGATCCTGTGGTGATTGTGATTATCAGAGATAATAGGATATGGAGGGATCTTGTGATGATGGTGGTTATATGAGATATTAGGTTATGGAGGAATCCTGTGATGATGGAAGTTATCATAGGTAATAGGTTATGGAGGGATCCTGTGATGATGGTGGATATCAAACATAATAGGTTATGGAGGGATCCTGTGGTGATTGTGATTATCAGAGATAATAGGATATGGAGGGATCTCGTGATGATGGTGGTTATATGAGATATTAGGTTATGGAGGGATCCTGTGATGATGGAAGTTATCATAGATAATAGGTTATGGAGGGATCCTGTGATGATGGTGGTTATCAAACATAATGGGTTATGGAGGGATCTTGTGGTGATGGTGATTATCAAATATAATAGGTTATGGAGGGATCCTGTTGTGATGGTGATTATCAAATATAATAGGTTACGGAGAGATCCTTTGGTGTAAGGGTATGAAAAGATATTATAATGATATTCCTCTGCTTTTATCAATGATGAATGGGGAATGTTAAGTCCAGTGGTGGCATCAGGTACAACGTCCACTGGTCTATATTTGTGTCATTCTCAGTATTTCCCTGTTTTGTATTTGTACAGCCCTATCATGTGGATATTTCTAACCTGATTCATTGTGTATTTCTCTGGTTCTTGATGATTTGACATAGAATACAAAGTGTACATTACATATGATGCTGCTGCCAGTATAAGGGATACAGACAGACAATGCATTCTGAGGGCGCTCCTGCACACAAGTGTCATTTTAGCAAATACAACATTGAATAAGAGCAGCAATAACAGGTCATAAATGCTCCACACAATNCAATCCTCAGCGATAGCTGCGAGCAGCAGGTGACATTCAGCGCCTGTCATTTGAGTGCTTATGTCTGAGAACAATGCTGATCATAGCCTTGTGCAGAATCAATGTGCTAAAGAGCAGGTGTCAGGCCTCTATAGAGCGCATAATGGCATCTCTGGAAGAGGGGAGCAATTTATAAGCATCATGTTCTGATGTACTTCAGCCTCTATGACAAGGTATTGAAACAAAGCAGCCAGCAGACAAAGGAAATTCACTGTATAATGACCAAGTATTTAACCTTAGAGCGTTATAACCTTCGTTTCTGTGCAATCTATTCATTACATTTTTGTAGTATATACGCCGCTTCCAACAAGTCTTGAAATTCCATTTATTTCATAACTTGTCTTTTTATAGGACTGTAATAATTATGAGCTTGTGAAGTGAATGCACATTGTGTGAAACACAATCAACTGGCTGACAATAGTAAGTGGTGGATGGAAATGTAAGTAAGCGTCTGTGTCTATTCACATTGAATAACTGATTACGTTCTATGCTATAGGCAGTGCTGACATCTCCGCTTATCATGTGGCTGGTGTCTCCTTCACTGAAGATTATCACNAGGTACAGGCAAGATTCAGCTCTCACCATGCACCAAAAGCATAAACCATAGCTGATGCCTGGAAAAACATGATGGGACTTGTAGTTTCACATTTTGAGGGCCCCATGTTACCTGTGTCTGCTCTAGAAAGTGTTGTTATATTAGATCCAGGGTTCTCCACCACCGGTGGTTGACAATTAGGGGAACTTCAATTAAGTTTGCAGGACCCAACCTGATGCAGTGACATTCCACATACCCACATAGACATCAGATTCCAGGACCTCAGCTTGCCAGACTCCTGTGAACATAAAATGGTCGATATAGAGAGAAAGACAATATTATAGTAATTATAGGAAGCGATCGCAGTGCAGTCCATCTGTCAGAAGCATCTGGCTGGGTCACATCGCAGTTATAGTGAATAGCCAGGTGTNCATAGAGAATGGAGAGTCCATAGAAGACCACACCTAAAATACAGAGATCTGTATACACATTTATAGGGCGTCCTACATTTAGGGTTTCATCCATCTTTGTGGCATTGAACACCTGAGGCGGCATGACATTTTCTCTATAATTCTAAGAGGAGATCACAGTTATAATATAATGCTTTAGGAAGTCACACAATAGATTCTCTTCTACAGATCTCTCTGTTGTCTTTTGTTGACGTCAGTAACACAAGTGACAAAAGTGTTATGTTTATCCTNTCCGGATCCTGGGAAGTAAACAGCAACTAGCGGGGTGCAAGGACCGTCCTTGTCTCTTCCCAGAACNGTGACTGCTGGAGGATGACAATTCCCAGAGCTCAGAATGAAAGAGCAGAGCCCTCACAGGTCACGGGAAGAGATGGAAATATCAGGAACAATGTATCCAGATAACAGCATGTTTTCACACAGACACCCCTGACCCTCGGCAGTGACATTTGTGCAGATAATAATAGTGTTTTCCAGTCTCTTAAAGTGGATAATAAGTTTAAAGAGACNCTAATTGAGCCTTTATGAAGCACAGAGTTATAGTGATACGGACAGCGGGGCTGATCCAAAGTTAAGAGCAACTGCACAGAAAGCTTTCAATCCTCCCTGGGACAAAACCATTACTGAGGGTGGGTTATATGCAGAATATGTACTTCATAAAATGTCTTGCATGAAGAATGCCCACAAAAACGCTGAAACTCTAGATAAGAGTTGAATTATTTCAGTTCAACATGGTTTTGCCCAGGTGATATTTTGGTCTATTTATAACAGTTACTACTAACTCTAGATCAGACCTGGACGCCCAGAGTTTCTAAGTCTTGTCAGTTTCTTAGGGTTTTTTATGCAGAAGCAAACAACCAGTAACTCAGGGGTGGGGCATAAGGGTGTGGTTTATGCGAATGACTCCCTAATCTCCTATTTCAAGTTGTTCCATTGTCTGAAATTCCTGATCCTGTACAGGAAAATTTTTTCCCTGTGGAACAAATACAGCGTTACCATCAGGTCATCTGTTCACGCAGGTATTTTCCTGGGTTATGTGGATACATAGAAAGATGCCTGTATGGTCACTGAGCCTGCCTCACTGTTATCTGGGTACAAAGAGAGAGGAAACGCCCATACTGTCATCGGACTAAGTGGGAACACCCTTTTCTCACATAAGCTCCACCCTTCTGTCCAGAGAACATATACTGATATATTGATAGTTATCTCCACAATAATAACAGAATCTTGAAGTTTTAGATTTGAAGCAAGTTGGTTGCGNAGCACTTAAACTCGGTGCGTTTTCTATCAAGCGCCTCTTTCAAAGAGCATCACATGATCACACAGGAGGCCACGTTTCATCTGTCATTTGCATATTGTGCTACAATGTTTGTAGAGCCGTCCTCAAAGCAGATCCTTATCATTGCTCGCTCCTGCTTTATTTACTCCACAAGTTGCTTTAAAAATTCATTGTAACATCTGAGTAAAGAGGAATGAAAGACGTTAAAGCTTCTGTGCTGCGACTCATTACGCCAGAAACATCCAGTGAATAGATATTACTTTCTTCCTGTCAATCTGCAGTAATTAAGTACAAGGTTACGCATTTCCATGTGAAATAAAATGTAATCCAATTAAGATGAAAAGGTTATTTGTAACTATTTTTTAAGGACAAATTGTGTCACTTCAGAACTTCAGAACGTATTGAAATTAGTGTATGGATTAAAGTGGTGGCGGTCTTTCATGTTAAACTGATTACTCAGAAGACGGAAAGTGAATTAAGTGATGTCACTGATTCCTAGGGAACCAATTGGTCGCTGCCTCATTTGTATTACACACACACACACTCACATGCAAAATGCCAGATCCCAAACAAATAATAAATTACCAGTGTTTATTATATCACAACTGGGATAATATGCATATTATGATGTAGATGTGATTAGGTGTATGTTATATCACAGTCACAAATAGATTTATGTGTATATTATGATGTGGATCTGATTAGGTGTATGTTATATCACAGATAGATTTATATGTATATTATGATGTGGATGTGATTAGGTCTATGTTATATCACACATAGATATATATGTATATCATGATGTGGAGGTGATTGGATGTATGTTATNTAACAACTGGGATAATACATATACTATGCTATGGATGAGATTGGGTGTATATTATCATATATATAAATTTGAAGTAGTCTAGATTGATATTAGTATTAATATTAGAATTAAAATTTGAATATTATCCTAAGGTATTATTAGTGTAGATGCATAATCAGTCTGTTCATAGGAGCGGAGTGGGCCACTGATTTACACAGAGGTCCTAGCCACCCCTACTGTAAACTTCTCTCCTATTTTATCTCTTTTATTCCTTTCTCTATCACTCTTCTTTTTCTTTCTTCTTTCTCTATCATCTATTCATTCTCTCTCTCTTATTTGTCTCTTGTATTCTCTCTTCTTTTTCCCTCTTCCATACTTTCTCTCTTTCTTCTATTCTCGCTCTTCTATATCTTGCTCTATCACTTTTGTTTTTATTACTTCTCTCTCCATCTTCTATTTACTCTATCTCTCTTCTTTGTCTCTCTTCTATTCTCTCTTTATCTATTTATATTCTCGCTCTTCTATTCATTCTTTCTACTCTCTCCATCTTCTATTCTCTCACATCTCTCTGTCTTCATGTCTCCTGATTGGCGCCTGCTATTGGAGGTACTGCCCCATTNGACTGATTTCCTACGTCTGGAGATCTATCTCTGAATATCTGTTTGTGCAGACATCCAGACCAATGTCCTAATGAATTTCATTAAATGGTTGTAATAAATATGTTTGCCCNGTACTGTGTACTACAAGTCCCTCATCCCTTACATGTGTATATNTATTTATATTAACACTTTCTAATAAAGAGCAAATATTTTTCCACTTTTTTAACAATTAAAGTTTGGATAAATAAACAGCAGTGTTTCCCCTTTTCTCTTTCCCAGAAGTCAATGTGAATATGTCACTGAAAACCAATCAGCACATAAAAGGCCACAGATGAGAATTTGGCCAGGACTGCTCTTTTGCAGATATGAGGAACAAAGGCTGCGACATTAAAATACAAGAAGAAGGTGGGTGAGATCACACATCAGCCGTGACGTAGACCTGTTCTATCACAATCTGGAATTAATTCACTTTATTTAAGATGCAAATTAAAAGTTTACTGCTGTGCTATTTTTATGTGTTTATACAGGAAAAATGTGGATTTCTGAAGTTCGTTAAGATAATAACTAGGTCCTGTCATAACCNACAGTGATAGCACTAATTATAGAGCATCTGCAGCGTAACACTACACATAGGTCTATAGGTTCCTCCTGGTTAGTAGAAGATTTCTGGTGTAATTAGCAGCTATTTTCTGGCTGGTTTTACCGCACTGTAAATAGCCACAAAGTAGTAGTGTATTAACCTGTCATTTCATACACTTCATATGCTACAAGGAAAAGTTACCCTAATGAATATTGCAAGTGAGAACTGATATTAATAAAATCCATTTACAGCGTTAGGAATCATTATTTTATCCATGACAGTCACAGATACTATCATTGATGTTGGTGCGTATTGTAGAAAATATAGANATAACATGTTGTAATCGTACAGGTCACAATGATATTTTATAAAGCTGGTTCCACACTACATGATGATTTGGAGGTATGAGCTGATAACCATAGAATGTATGACAGGCAGCATGGACCAAGAAAGCTCTGATTGCTCAGTATTATTATATTACTCTGGGTCCAGAATGGCGGGTGGTCTCTCTGCTCATCAGATAGATGTGTGTCTATAATACAATGTTCCCGACCATTACTGGAGCATTATGTTGGTTGCAGTGGTCAAAGTGGAAATTTCNAAGTGCTGGTATTCGACATTCAGAAGTGGTGGTATGAGAATACTGAATATAATAGAAGGAAATTTGTCTTTCGTTGGGAGAAATGCCAGTATGACATACCCCGTATTCACCCCCACTTCCAACCACCCTGGTTGGTTGCATAGTGTATGGGAACCATTATNCTTTTATATTGTCTCCATCTTCATGTGAGGTTGGTGTCTTTACAGTGGCCTCACACTGAGGTTACTGAGGAACTGCAGCAAATATTTGCCGCCATATTCTATATTGTACCCCAAATATGTTACTTAGGAATGGAAAAACTACACCCCTCTGGAAAAATAATTTCAAGACACATTTGTCTGTAAACACCAAGCCAGTCCGTCAGAGATAATGGCGTAGCTCTGTGAGGCCCTACATAGACATCTGTCACTCACCTCCACACGTATGGGCCTCTGGCAGCCTCAGCCATTCACACACAAGTGTCCATATGTACTGTACAACTCTCAATGCATTGTGATAAAGCATCTCAGTGATCCACTGAGTTCATACTGGGATCTGATTTGTGTAAAGATATTTATTCCAGTTACCGATGATGACTTGATGTCTATGAGGAGTTATCCTAGTGCTCACTCATAGCAGCGGCTCCAGACCGTCAGGCAAGTGATCTTCTTGTGCCCGCAGGTCATACTTCTCAGCGCTGATCTCTAGTGCGGCCCATCCAGCTCTAATTCCATGTGAGACATATATCTAATTGCATTTACTTTGTATCCTATAATCACCTCAGAATTTCCTTTATCTCTGGTTAAAAGCTCCCAGAGGATCTGTGACAAGCAGCTGATCGGATGAATAGGGGAGACGAGCCAGTGTATTATACTCATTGTATCCTCAATAGTGTAATTATCCTCATCCTAAAACAANTCTGTGACAGGTACAAATACTTCTACAATTTCTCTTGTCAAAACTGTGTTCATGGCGCATGAGGCGCTCCGAGTCTCTGTGTAATGCACTCCTATGACAATGACCGCAGTCTAAGAAACTCTCATTCCTGGGCCCCTGTGACCTCCTGCGTTACAGCTGTTACTGCCGATACCAAGAACATCACAAATGTCTCCAGTATCATTGCTGAAAGAAAGGTAGAAGAGAGACAGAAGAGAGAGAACGAGACAAAGACAGAGATGGAGAGAGAGAAATATTATAATAAAAGTGTTACACCAATGTATAAAAATACTGACACCTCCAGCACTCCAGTTTTGTCTGCTCCTCCGCTCTCTCTTTACCATTCCCTCTCTCCCACCTTCCCCCTTTCTCTCCTTTCTGTCTCTTTCTTGCTCCTCTCCAACTCTCTCCTCCCCCTCTC
>JABWIB010005641.1:14091-25099 GCA_016617825.1 Platyplectrum ornatum
GGAGGTATATATATGTTCCCTAATTGTGCCTTGACATCTAGATTGTTTCACTTATCATGTTTTTATTTATATTTTAGATGCGTAGAGCCCGTTCGCCAATGACAGACGGTCCTGATTTATGGATGTTTATTGGTTGCCATGGCGATGAATGATGTAAGCCTGCCACTTCATATTGGAGGTGTGCAAGCAGGAGGAGCCAGGCACCGCATTCTTCCGGGGTACTGTATGGTACGTAATTAAGCGTTATAGTAACTATGGTTACCGACCCAGAAGTAATACACCATTCAGTTCCGGTCTGGAGACGACGCGCTGGGCGAACGCACGTGGGTGAGTTAACTGAACGATGTGTATAAATGTGGAGTTTTATTTGTGCAGCACTTAATATGATATACTATACACCCTGAGGAAAATCGTTTTTTAGGACGATTGAAACGTCGGACCGTTTTTATGTATTGAGCATTGAATAAAAGTTTCTTTTAAACTGTATACCATCCTGAAGTCTTGGGAGTAGCCACTGTTCTCTGGGATCTATATATATATATATATATATACATATATAAATCTTTATTTACATTGGAATTGAATAAAGAGCAAAAGCGTCTGAACTAAATAAGTTAACTACAAACGTAACCACACCCCACAAGAGGATGCTCCCCAGACAGGGGAACAGCTCACAGTGACATCTCCAAACACTTCCGGTCACTGCAGACGCAGCCAGTGCAGCACTGGAAGCAGCCAGTTCTGTACCTTTAAAAGAAGATTTCTACAGTGAACCCATCAATGGACACTAAGAGTGCCCTGAGCAAGCCCGGCGACTGGGCAAACGCGTTGGTTAGTCGTCCACCAGACGAGATCTCAACTGATTCAATAAATGATGAGAGTTCAAACACAATTTGTACAACCGTGCTTCAGGGATCGGAGAGTACACGTTCCGCAACCCCATGTGCAGCAACCCACATAAAAAGACCAGCTACAAATGGAGCACAGTGTCTAAGTGCGAAAAGAGCTTCCATTTTTATCATACTAATTCATTATACCACCCACAAAACATTGTCTTCTATCCATACCCAATAGAGGGCGCGGGGCTACACCATTGATTTAGCAAGTACGTTACATCCAGACTGGTTCTGATAACACTGGGGTATTGAAGTGTCTTAACTCTTCTTGTGTATGGCGGCGAAATCAAAGGGCATTCCATTGTGTATGAATTTTATATTTTAAAAAGAAATTATCCACAATAAAGAACTTTATTATTACTTTATTATTGCTAGAAATATAAAATCAAAAAGCATCAAGAGTACTGAAGATGCTAACGAAAAGGTTGACTCTTGACAGCTGGAAATTGTAGTCGCCATCTTGAACACAGTGTAGTAAGCACAGGTTTAAGCAGAGACCCAGACAGAGTGCGTTAGAAAAAATGCTGTCTGCTTTTATATTGCTGTTACATTTTTAAATATTTCTTTGTAATACATGAAATGAATGCAACGTGGAAGGCTCCTTTATATTATATTACTCAGTTGTCAAAAAACTGGGTAGAACCATAAGAAAGGATCATTTTTTTTAACCACTGAATTTTTATTAAAGTCATATAGGGAGGGGGTACAGAAAAAAAAAAAAAAAAAAAAGAGGGAAGGGGGGAATTGAGACAATTGAGGCAAAACATGGCACAAAGTAAGACAGGGAGCAGGCAATATGAAATCAACCAAACAAGGCTAAAGAAGAAGGAAAAAGGGGGAGGGAAAAAAGAAAAAGAGGGGAGGGGAGAGGGGAGAGAAAGGTAGGGAACCCGAGACCAGAGAAAAAAAGGAGGAGGCGGGAAGCTAGTGGGGAAGGGCGAGAGAACCCCATGGACCAAACCGCCATGAAAGAGGGAGAAAGCAGGAACTAAGAGGATATCAGGGACATGGAAGGAGAAGAAGCATCAGCCACAGCCTGGGGAAGAGGGGGAAGGGAGTCCTGTCCAGAGGCCCATGCAAGATGTTCCGACTACCGAAACCACAACATCAGCGGAAACTTGGAGGGGGTACAGTATGGTCATGGTGTCCATGTTGTAACAGTAGGTTACCTTTGCCTCGACCTTCACAACAGTAGGGTTCAGCAAGGATTTCCTGACCAATGAGAGTTTTTGCGGCTAACAGGATATGACCCAATACATATCGATCTGGGGGGGGAAGTCAGGGGGATAGAGGTTGAGTAGCACAAGGGCCGGGATGAGGGAGACTGCTGCACGGCAGACGTCTGACGCAAGGCAAGAGATATCTGTCCAGAACTAATGNATGAGGGGCAAACCCAGTATATATGAAAGATATCTCCCACCCCTCCACACTGTCAGAGTTCTGAATGGGACGGCCAGATCTTATGGAGTCGGTCCGGGGTGAAGTAGAGACGATTCAGGAGTTTAAACAGTTGGGTGTCAGAGAGTGAATAACTTAAGTCACGTTCCCAGGCTCAAAGGGGGGCAGACTTGGGTAGTGGGGAGGAAAAATAGAAAAACCTCATACCAGAAGGATATAGCTCCCTTACTCCGGGCTGCGAATAGTCGAGTAGCAAATGATTCCGGAACGGCTGAAATAGGGCCAGTGATGAAGCTGGAGATATTGAAAATGGGCCATCCCTGGGACCCCAAACTCTGCCATGTCGAGGGAAGGGTTTAGGACGAAGGCCCAAAGAAAGTTGAGCCAACGTAGATAAACTGCAGCGAGCCCAGGTACCCAGAGAGGAGCCAGGGATCAACTTAGCGGAGAGAGACAGGTTGAGGGACAGGAGAGGAAACAGTTGATTAGCAACCACACATTCCCAGATCTTGAGCCCCTGAGTCATGCTAAGAAGAGGGGGGTACCCCTTGGACAGAGCGTCCTTGGGGAGCCAGAGGAGGTCAGTGGTAGGTAAGTAGGATGGGAGGGAGCATTCCAGATCGACCCAACATTTAACACCAGGGGGGAGTCCAGTCAGCGAGTTGAGCCAGAATGCAAGCCTCCTGATAACACCCTAGGTCAAGAAGGGAGACCCCATCCGTTCTTTTAGAGAGGGAGAGGCGCAAGGTGGCTATCCGAGGGGGGCGCCTATACCAACCATAGGCAACCATGAGGGACCGCAATATATTGATAAACGAGGGCGGGAGGAAATAAGGGATGGTACGAAAATAATATAACATTTTTGGTATAATAGTCATTTTGAATGCTGCTATATGGCCCAACCAAGAAACTTCAAATTGCATCCAGCCCGTCGTCAAAGTAGNAAGCTGATGCAAGAGGGGGGATAGTTAACAGCAAAGATTTGAGTTAAAGGGTGCGGGACGTGAATAGCTAAGTAGGAGATGGACGTTGACCGCCAGACGGTTGGGTAGGAGGCTTGCAGACTACATAAAGTCATGGGGGGAAGGTTTGATCAGGATAGAGTGTAAAGCTGGTAGGGAGGAAAGCGGGTGAGAAACAAAGAGCAATACTTTTGTGGTCTTGGGAACCATAGTGAAAACCGGGAAAGGACGGGGATGTACGTAACCTCACGGCCAGAGGTTCCATAGCTAGAACGAAAATCAGGGACGACAAGGGTAAAGAAGTGAGACAGGAACCCATTACAGAAAACCCTGGCCGAGGGGCAGAAAGGATCATTTTTAAACTTGAATTTTGAGTTTACCAGATCCCAGGCACAATATTTAGGTATAATTTATGTAGTAACATGCTAATGTCAAATGGCAGTTGCAATGAGCTTAGTATAGGAGAGAGAACATAAGAGTTTAACAATGTTAAAAATGTTGACATTGCCATGACCTTATATCATCTAACCTTTATGTTCCCTAAGGGTTAAAAAGAAAAATCTTCATTGCATGCAGGCCAGGAGTTTCATATTTTAGTTAAATACTTCACAGTGGTTGCACATGCACACATAGCTTTGTGAGAAGCAGGTGACAGAGACAATGTTGCAGAATTAAGTTTTTTGGCAGCAAATATGAAGTGGCGCCGAGTGCAGGATCTGAAAAGCAAATATGCCAACAGTACAGACGCCAGCCTGAGCCCACAGCACACGCTCCACAATCTGCTTTGTGTCCATCCTGGGGACAAGGCTTCTAATCTAAGGTCCAATACATTGGCCACAAAATCTAATCATGCCATTTATATTGAGAGGTTCCCAAAAAGAATAATTAATTTTGACCTCTCGCCTGGCAGCTAATCTGTGTGATACGGGGCTAATATAGCTGACAATTACTCCACTACATTTATTACTATGGATGACTTATAATTTCATTGCTAAGTTTGTTTTGTTACTTAATGAAGTGAATATCTTTTAATGCATTGATTGGAAAATATCATTCTTCAGTTTTTTATAAATTGGCCAGAGGAGAATTTCACTTTTAGTATATGAATGTTAATCTTAACTTACAGCAGAATTGATCGGCGGTTATGTAACAACTAGCAAATTGTATGCTTAATTATATTATATAGTATGGGAAAAACTTTTTTTGAAAAATAAATATAAACCATAATTAGTGTCAACGCCACCTGCACGTTTCACATCAAATGCAACTACTTTCATTCTGAGTACTGCCAGCAGATTGGAAAGTGGAGATGTTGCCCATAGCAACCAATCAGATTAGAGCTCACAGTCTCCAGTATGTAAAATGAAACTGAAAGCTTGAATCTGGTTTCTATGGGCAACATCCACACTTTTCTAATCCTGTAGTTTAGTAAACTTCGGCTCATGTCTTCACATCAGACTAAAATGTGCCAGTTACCCTCTAATCAGAGGAGGGATANTTTTCGTCAAAGACAAATGATCAACAAATCAATATTAAAGAAAATAGTTGAGATAGGATTAGAACTCTGGTAAAATAAAATTCCTCCTTACTTTCCATAGATAGGGTGGACAGGGCTTCAAGAAAGTTGTCGAGTCATTTACTTTCTTCTGTCAGGTGTTTCATAGCTAAAATAAAAAGCACATTGCCCTTCCTCTGTTATGGCCTACATAAGGTCTGTAGCTGGAGAAATTATATATATTATCTACACAGTAAGGAGGATACAGATATGGTAACCTTGGCTCTTCCAAAAACTAATCAAACTTACTCCCCCACACACCCCCATTAGGCAACCATATATCCCCCTCCCACTGCCCATAACCTCAGTTTATCCTTATGCCAAGCACACTTTAGAAAGATAATTTTTCCAATCAACAGATAAATGACCCTCACAGCAAAAATCTGTTAGATATGTACTCGAAAAAGGCATGTTTTTTGAGTACAGACTGAACTCATTTCTGCTGTGAGGGTCATTTTCCTGTTGATTGGTAAGATGATCTTTCGGATGTGTACCCAGCATAAGGCATATGCCTCTTTTTAACCACCCTAAGTGGTTAAAAATACGGTAGTTCTGGTCCTTTGTGTACTGCACACCCTACACCAGGGGTAGGCAACCTGCGGCTCTCCAGATGTTGTCAAACTACACATCCCAGCATGCTTTAACTGCTTTAACAGTTGCTTTGACAGTAGCTTTAACAGTTGATACCTGACAAAGTATTCTGGGATGTGTAGTTTGACAACATCTGGAGCAGGTTGCCTACCCCTGCTCTACACCCATCATAGACATACCACTGTTTCTTCTGTGTAATGCAAAAGATTTCACAAATTTAGGATACTTTTTTGACCACCTTAGGCTGTATGAAATAGATATCCAATGTAAGTACTGAAACTTTATTCACTGCCACTGGTTCTTTAAATACAAGTCACCTTGCATCAAGTGTAAGTGTTCTCATGAATATTAAAGAGCCATCCTTACTTCAGAGATGGGCACAGCAGTATGTGGTGACATGTTTGTCCCTGCTGGGTCTTGACAGCTGGAATAAACGTAGACTGAAGATGTATGTGGTCTATTTTTACAACATTTTCTTGTTTCAAACAATAATCCCATAATTCTTTGTCAGCCTCTTTTCACCGTTTTAGTTGAATATGTTGATCTCCAAGTTTCTGCTGATTGCCGTTTAGGATAATTAGAGGGAAAAGTAATCAACGCCCATATCTTCTCGACCAAACGCTGTTCTAATAACACGATCTGGGCTAAATGGTGTACGTTAATGTGCTGTGTTGAAACAGCATGAAAAGACAGATCTAATTTATGCAAAACATTATTCAAAAGTGATACCAGACAGGTGTAATTATTATTTCATATATAGCCCAAAGATATTTCTCCTGAAACCAGTTTCATTGTAATAGAAATTTCAGTTGAAGGGAAATTTTGTATCTGACAAAAAGAAAAAGAATAGCCTGTACTCTAAAAAGAGGTATAAGCCAGATCTGTTTCCTGAAGACATATGCAAGATATATGTGCCATATACTATGTATCAAATTGTGAACCAAAAAATGTGTTTTATTTTGTGTGGTTGGATCAGAGATCACTCACCATGAGTGCATGAATGCAATCTGACCGATCCTGACTTCTGACATTTTACATTACAACCACTTCTGTATATTCTTTATATGTAGATTTTTAGATANGGTCTAGCTATCCAAAGTCCTAGAGAACGATGGGAGTAGTGATCAAAGTTACTTATTGATATTAGCTATAACAGTGGTTAGTTATATTATATTCATAATTCTCAAATATGGGCAGACAGTTAGGGACAAATCACATGCACATGCACACATAGCTTTGTGACATACAGATATCCAATATATGTAAATCAATTTTGACTCAAAAAACCATGGGACAGCTCTGTAATTATTTTGTCTTTGCATAAATATGGAGACCCTAAGGGTGCCTCAAACAGAAAAAGTTTGGAAACTACTGGTGTGTATGTCTAATCTTCATTGCACAAACACTACTACTTTAGTGACTGCTAGAAACGTACTCCAGTTATTCAACTTGTTCTATATCATAGATGATATGATCCAAGAATAGTAAATGAATAAAATGTCATAATTTGCTTTCATTCCCACAGCAAAAAAATACAAATAATATAAAATAAAAGATCAGTTCAGCATATTGAGAAAAAGGATAAGGATAAAGGGTTATATTTACTAAGCGACGAGATTGCAGTGAGATTTAAAAGTGGAGATGTTGCCCATAGCAACCAATCAGATTCAAGTTCACATTCCCCAGTGTGTAAAATGAGATTTTGAATCTGATTGGTTACTATTGGCAACATNCCCACTTTCCAATCTCACTGCAATCTCGCCGCTTAGTAAATATACCCCTAAGTGTTAAAACCACTGTAGGGAAAAGTGATTATTATTTAATAAATAAGTCTTTACCACAAGTGCTTTTACCTATGTATTCAGATGTGTCATTCCATCTGCTGCGTTTCAGATCTAGATGTTTTTTTTTGCTGCTGGCTTATTCCGTGAGTCATCTGCCATAGTAATAACACCTATTCTATCTATTATTAATATTATTACATTNTTTGTTATCATAGTTATATAATATCATTATTGTTTTTAATTTTATAATTATTGTAGTTATTATTGTTTCTATTGATATTATCATTGTTGTTATTAATGATAAAAATAATAATTATTATTAATTGGGTGTACATGACTTGAAAATACTAATATGAAGAAGTAAACACCATTAAAAGTTTAAAGCTAAAGAAAGTGATTCTAAATTTTCCTATAATATTACAAAGATGGTGCAGAGGCCTCTCCATCCCCTTTCCCAAATAAAGCACTAAAATGTNTTGTCAACATCTTGCTTAAGATTCAAAATGCATCCTCATACTGATATAAACGCAGCCTTCTGTACACTAGAAATACACTGAAATATTTGCACTCGCAAGAGTTCAGTTCACAAGTTCACAATGTTATAGTCACGGAATACTAAATTCTACACATTACTTGCAAGTAATGGTATACATAGGAATAACATTATAAATTATATTATAAGGTTTTTTTTTTTAATATGTATTGTACAAATGTTACTACTATGTGACTGCTAAAAACACACTACAGTTATTCAACNTGTTCTATATCTTCAATTTTATTCAATTTTCATGTGATAATGACCGTTTTAATGTGAAACCAGGCATTATTGCATGGGTATGGCAATCCATTATTATTGTTATTAATGTTTATTTATAAGGCGCCACATAGTTTCTGCAGCGCCATACATAGCAAAAGTACATACATAACATGGGGTACAATAACATACTNAACATGGGCTACAGTAACAGACATGAGATCGTATACAACATGGGGTGCAATGTTATAGCATTCATTACCGAACATGTAATACATGCATAGTATTAACTAAAATGGTTGGGATGTGTATAATGTATTACAATGGATATATGCAGAAGGAAGGAGGACCCTGCTTGTGAGAGCTTACATGTTAAGGGAGGGNGAGGACAGTACAGAAGACATTGGGATGGGGAGGAGAGGGTAGAGAGATTAGGTGGAGTTGGGGTAGGCCAGTCTGAAGAAGTGAGTTTTGAGTGAGCATTTGAAGGCTTGGAGGGTGGAAGGTGATCAGTCAAGTCTGCTTCAGCATCGTCAACTTAGAGTTGTCAACTAATTGACAATAATTGCAGCCCTGTCTGCTACAACAATTGCTACTCATTCCCTTAAACATCGTCGCCCCAGCTCAGTCTGCTACCGCATCTTCATTGCTTCTCAGACAGCTAACACCATCTCTCTACCACTTACTACTAATGAGAAGATGATTTTGTTTTACTTTGCACCAAGGGACTAGTGCAAAGTGATCGTGATGCAAAGTGATCGTGACTTTTCACATTGCACTTATAGAACCCTGCACATGTGTGTTATATAAAAACTTCTTGAAAATTTGGATTTTGGAAATTTTGATACAAGGGACTGTTCTGGGTGGCTTCTAAGACCGTCCCTTGTGGCCACATAATTGGTTTCTTAGCTAANTATCATAAAACCCAGTGAATTAGGAGTGACGAACTGAGAGGTGCGTGAAGACGTCTTTCTGTGACTATGTTGATTCGCCCTCTGAATAGACTTATGGCCTTTATAATCAATCCCGCNCATTATATAATCAATACTTGACCGCTCAAGCCACCTGCATTTATTTCTCAAAAAAAGATACTATCAATGGGTTACAAGGCAGGCAGGCAAATTACGCATATAGTGGGGATCCGAGATCTGCCATCTAACAAGCGGGGGGAATTCAGTAAATGATGCATTGATGCATTGGGGTTTTAATTCGCCATCATTCGCCAGAGATTTGAAATCACCAAAGCATGGTGATGGATAGTATTCAGTAACTATCGAATTGGAGTGGCAATTGAAATCCCTGGAGAATGATGGAGAACTGTTTTGAGGATTTGAGCTGAAATCCCTGTCGAATTTGCCCTTATTCCTCAGGGATTTCAAATCGCCATGTCGAATTTACTGCTACATCATCATTGTCGAATAGAAATCCCTGGTACTGCTGTAGTAAATTGATCAACAGGTAATTATCTGGCACATTAATACAGAAGTGTCTGTTTTGTCATCTTTAGTGTCATGTTGCATCTGTATTTGTTGGCAAACAAAAACTTTACCTTATCATTCATATGTTATTCATACCTTACGTAAAGTAACATATATGAATGAAAAGGTAAATTTATTGTTTGCCAACAAATACAGATGCAACATGACAATTAAGATGAAAACACTTTGCAAAATAAGATTGGTAAATATTGTATTAATATTATGGTAAATGCACAATCAGCACACAATGTAACCTTATAAAATATAATCAGATTTACATGAAAACTGTTTTGCAATCAAAATTTAAATAGTGTTCCAAGTTAGGAATCAATGGTTTATTTAGGGAAATGGCTCAAATCCCCTTATCCAGATGTCGATTTGCCTATTGTCGATTTGGTCAAATCGCCAGGGGGACTTGAGGTCGATTTGGAAAATCGACAGTTAGTGAATTTGAAAACTGTATGCTTTATATGGAGGAAATCGTCATGATGATTTGAAAATGGGGATTTGAAATCGACAGCCACACAAGGGATTTCAGACCAAATCGCCAGTTAGTAAATGTAAAAAAAAAACAAGCAAGTCGATTCCATTTGTCGATTTAAACAAATCGCCCTGTCAGGCTATTCTCTCCTTATTTCATCGTTATTATAGTGATTTGTGTGCCAACCGACCTATTGACCATCAACTACAGGACAGGCTATTGGAAGCCGCCCACTATTATCTCCAGAACAACTTGGGGCTTTATCACAGAACAGGAAATCTCTATCACTATCAAGACTATGCACTTACACAAAGTGTAAGGCCCCCAGGCCCTGATGGCTTCACGCCCAACTGCTATAAATTGCTATCACATCACGTTGTTTCTGTTCTAAAATATATTTTCAATGATTTAATTGAGCATGGTGGTGCTGATCCCACCTTCAGTGAGGCCCATACTGTTTTACTACCCAAAAGTCCCCAAAAATCCACACTCTCTCCTCTTACAGACCCATTTCCTTATTTAATGTAGACTTTTTTGGTAAAATAATTTTCACTCATCTAAAATCTATTTTACCCGACATTTACCCAAACCAGGGTAGTTAGATGAAACATGAGATTCACACTCATCATACAGCTGTCACAAAAAAATTAAATACATGAAATCAATGATGAAAATATTTTAAATATATTAAAAAAATTAAAAGAAAAAAATAATAAAATAAAACCTATTAATAAAATGTAAAAAATAATAAAAAAAGAAAGAAACAAATAAAATATAAAAAATTGTATTAAAAATAATAAAAAATAATAATTTAAACATTAATAAAAAAACATATCTGTATCTCAGATACAGATGATCAAGTTCAGCGTTGAACTGCACGTGACCCTGCCCAGGTAACATTACCCAGACATGGTCCATTCACACTGAACACTACCCGGGACCAAGCAGGTAAATTCTGTGCACACTGCATTCCTATTCTAGCCCCATCATCATTGCCACACCCTTCTCCAGTTCTGTCTCCCCCTTCATTCACCCTCACAATAGCTATGTAAAGAACATTTCGCTCATTTTCTGGCCCCTTAAATTTGTATTTAACCCCTTTAAGACAC
>JABWIB010005642.1:0-30026 GCA_016617825.1 Platyplectrum ornatum
TTATATAGTATATATAGTTTGTTGGAAATTGTTATGACAGATGTCCTGATGAAAGCCGTGTTTACAGCTGAAACGTCGACTATATTTTTGAAGCTGTCATATTTTACAATGCGTTATTAAAGGATCTAACAATTTTATTTTAAGTCTGCGTGTGCCATTCCCTTCTGGGACTTTATGGTGTATATTTACTAAGCCGCGAGTTTGCAGTGAGATTGGAAAGTGGAGATGTTGCCCATGCCAACCAATCAGATTCGAGTTCATATTCTCCAGTGTGTAAAATGAAACTGAAAGCTTGGATCTGACTGGTTGCCAATATTTTACATTTTCAAGGCAATTCGAAAGTTTAAAAAATGTAGAGGCCCGTTCACGTTGGATGTCACTTTGAGGGGCCTGCGTGATAGACACCCCCATAAATGACCCCATTTAGAAAACTGCTCACCTCAAAATAGCATTTTGGAAGCTTGTTAACCCTTTAGGTGTTTAACAAGAATGAAAGCAAAGTGAGGGTAAAATTTTAAAAACTTCCCTTTTTTTGTTCGTGTTGATCCATTTTATTCTGGACAAATGTAAACTGGAAGACAATGATTTTGCTGGAATGGTTTTAGTGCATTTGAAGAGCCCAGGAGTAAAACCCCCCAACAAGTGATACAATATTGTGAACTACACCCCTCAAGAAACTCGTATGCTGGTATAGTGAGCAGTCTGATCCCACTGATGTTTTGTAGCGTTATAGACTGCATTTTTGTGACCATCATACAATACAGAACTTGGTTGTAAGATTTACAGTAGGTTGTACATACATATTAATTCTGTCCTCTATCTATATCTAAGAATCTGTAGTGCAGACTGGATAGATATAGCGAGATGTGTGTGACATTTTATTAACTACTTTATTTAATAACTTTTATTAACTACTTTATTAATATATATTGTAGTCCATTAGAGCTGGAACCACACTTATGCATAATGACTGACTTTGCTCAAGTGTATAGGATTCTGGATTAGCCTGATCCACAGTACGCAATGCAGACCATTTGCAACAGGCAGGCAGCACATTAGTAGCATACTAAGAGTGCACTAAGTGGGAGGGGGGAATGTAAGTTATGGGCTTTGCTAAGTACTTTTGCACAATGTGTTCCGTAAAAGGAAATTTTCTGTTTGGCAGTAGTGGAAAATGATAGGGTCTTGGTAGCTTAACTGGCCTTCTACGAGGGAATGGAAATGGTACTGTTCTCCCCATTGTAGCATGGCATTGTATCTCTGCAATGCTGCTAGTTGGAGCACTGCTCACAATGGCTCTTAGGTCTGCATCCGGTTCTTGGTTTGTATTTTTCAAGTAGAGGGATGAACTCCATCGGTTGGCTCAATCTGTGTATTGTGCCTGCACTTATAGCAACTGCTGATAATATAACTCCCTCACGTGCCTGTGAGTAGCAGTGGTAGTAAATGTATATAATACTTTGCTTGTATAATCATTTAACCTTAGATTACATTCATCTGTACATGTGCTATAGGTTCCCTGAAGATGATGGTTAAGGTGTCGGTATAGACCACAAAGCAAATGTTGGCCTGTGAGCATGATACAAGCTAGGTTAACATGATACTGTTCTGCGATCTCTNTGACTGATTTATTACCTGTCTGAGATTGAAATACTCTCCATCAGCTGTAACTGAAAGTGGACATTGCTTTATAAATTGATGCAGTGATTTCGCATTTCATTCTATAGATATCAGACCAAGGCCTAAATTCACTAAGCGGGGGATTTTGCCCATGGCAACCAATTAGAATTGAGCTCACATTCTCCAGTATGTAAAATGAAGCTGAGAGCTTAAATCTGATTGGTTCCATGGGCAAAATCCCCACTTTTCAAATCCCCAGCAAAATCCCTGCTTAGTGAATTTAGGCCCTGATCTAAGTCTTAATTTTGGTTATTTCTGATGTTAGAAACACTCTTTAGAGATATTGTTACTTGTTCCTTCTGAAATCTACCTATATACTTCCCCATAAGTTTTATATATGCTGGTGTGACAACTGATCTTAACTTGGTAGAACCTGATCAGTATGTAGGCAGCATTGCTAATATATAAGCATAATATAGTAAAATAAGCCTTTTCATTTTATGCTTAGTTTATAGGTCATAATAACATACTTTTGATCTGTAGCAGGTAAATTATATGATACGCGCACCAGCCAAAATAATCGAACAGACACTTATAGACTATAATAGCACTTATCAAATATGTTTATAGCAAACCACCCAAACCTATTGTAACAATGACTGTCCTAGATGATTATATGTCATGCCATAAATTAGACTAGAAATAATGTTACTCTGTTTTGGATTGGCTGATTTTTCGACCATTATTTTGACAATAAAAAGCATAAACCATTAACCTGATTTTACATTTTAGTTCAATGGCCAGCATTGGAATAAATGCTGATTATTGAACTCTGGTTCAATCCCAAATGCTACATAGGCAACTGCATATTAGTAAGGCATGTTAGAAAGGCACCTCAGTAAAAGCAGTGACGTTTGAAACTTAATGTGCTATTGTTGCTAACATGCTTTATCGACAAGTGTTAATTCAAATATCTCAAGTCTATTACCTTTCAATGTGGTGTTGTTTATAATAAATGTAATGATTGACTGTAAGGAACTGAATAAAACATAACTTACTTTACTCTTGTGATGTCATTATTGCAAATATATTAATCAAGTACTTATAATATAAAATAGTGGTTCATTCAACAAATGTAACCATGTAAAACACCAACCATCTGCTTTCCCTGGTATTATCCNGCTAATGATATCATGACCATTCCTCTTGTTTTTTTTAGCCTTTTACACATTACATTTTTGCATTCCTGTGATTAGTCATGGTATCTTCCAAGGGGCGGATTCAGTTGTCTGCTAATTTCCTTGCGCAAACTGTGTAAGGGATAAAAACTTTTTTCTTTTGTACTACTGCCAGAGACAGACTATTTCTGTGTCCGCTGACAATTGAATCTGCATTAAATGTTTTAGAGTAAAACTCTCTCATTCACAAGTACTCCTTACCTGTTGTTTTAATTTCTGCTACCCAGAAAGATGGACACCTTAAGGAAAGATGGATACTTTGGAACTTTCAAATATATGTTGACATATGGTAACGCAAAATAANGTTAAAGTGAATGATGAATACTCAGTACACAGTATCTGCTATGACCATTATTTGCTTACTATGAATAGAATTACAAATTCCAGCTAACATGCTGTAGATCTAATCTTTGTTTTTATCAAGATTCCTCAGATGCAATATACATAAAAGCAGATTGTTACTGTTCTAGGTGAGCAGACTCAAAATAAATCCAGTATATAAAAATGGTATGTGTATCTGTAATGCTGGCCATACACCAGCAAGATATATCGCTCAAATGCATCACATGTTCTAAATGCACATGCGATGTACATTAAATCTTGCCTGAGCCGACTGGATTCACAAGTGCAATATGCCACCGTGGGAGCGTGCATCGCATAATTGCATTAAGTGAACATCGCGTTAACTGAACTAAAAAGCTTAAAAGCTGTTCAGTATTTTGTACTATAACAAGAAATACTATAAGTTTACAATTTTCACTATCACCATTTTGTATTTGAAAATAACTTATCCCTAACTGATGACAAACCTTTTGAAGTGCATCTGGACCTACATTTATTAAGCAGGGAGATTGGGGATGTTGACTATAGCAACCAATCAGATCCAAGCTCTCAGTTTCATTTTACATGCTGGAGAATGTGAGCTTGAATCTGAATGGTTGCTATGGGCAACATCACCACTTTTCAATCTCCCTGCTTAGTAAATTTAGGCCCTGGTGTCTTTTTAACCATTGTTATATCCTTTTCAGAGTGTAGTTCTACTGTAGTTGATAGTAAAAGCAAAATGAGTGCTCAGATGAATATGACGCTGACAACTTGCCTTAACTTTTTAGAAAGCCAAAGCTAGTCATCATAGGTAGATGGCTTTCCCTGAATTCTGTCAGCAGTTGAGCCCAGTCCAACAAGTGAAACAGGATCCAGTAGTACAATATTTCCCCCATCCATGTGATACACTTGAAAGTCAGATGCCTTTCTTAACCTGGCCATACACCAACGATTTTAGGCAAAATCCACGATTATCATGAACTTAAAAACAAAAAAGTCGATAAAACACAAAAATTGTAAATAAACAATATAATTTATCAGTTGGTATTCCTGATTCATAAATGAGATTGTTTAAAAAATAAAAATAATAAATCCATATTTACCTCTTGCCCAGCTGCTCCCCCTGGTGCTTGCTCTGGAGTGCACCTGAACGTAGTCTGAACTTCCTCTACAGCCAGAGAGGAAGTGCCAGGGAAACAGCTGGGCAACTCTACGGTGCCCAGCCACAGCTGCAGGGGGATAAGAATGGCTATAAGTTCTTTTTCGGCAGCACTAGAAGGATATTGTTCTGAAGATGAGGCGATTTTCACAAAGTCTCTGGCATTTATTGATACCAATATATGCCATCTAGAACTATTGTTCCCTTTTCGGATTTAAGAATATAGAGAAGCAACAAAGTTCTTCTTGTTTACAAATGAACATATCTAAAATGATTAAGGACTTTAAGCAGAAATTATATGTAATGTTTACATAAAGCCTGTTCATATAAGGTGGTATTGTACTGAATGTTGATGTCTGCAATGTATGTGAGCTACGCTCTTAAAATCATTTATTCTTATTTTTGCCAAGTACTGCTGTCTATGCCCCAACACCGCTTATCCCTCCGATTTTCCATTTAAGACTTTTTGTGCGAGTGGGAGCAGCTATAAGAACTCAGAGTTTAGGACTGCTCAGACTGTTATTCAAATTTTGTGTACTTTTATACAGATATCAGCAGATTTTTATGTGTATTTTCTTTTTTTAAGAAACAATTGTATAATGTACATGTATTATACTGAACATTCTTTCTAGGAATGTATCATAGGCTAATTGCATTGTTTATACAAGAGGTTCCCAAAGTTTCGGAGATCGTGGCCCCCTAGAAGACGTTGAGAGTTGATTATTTTAATTATGTAATTATGGTGCCCGATACAACTAACCATGTTTTTCAAAGCATAATTTTCCAAGCATAAGGTTGGGAGAAATGGACACAAAAAGTATATATGATAACTGATATATACAGTATACCTGGGGAGTCTGTACATCTCCCGGGATCTGGGCTAAGACAGGCAACTCTTCTTCGCCCCTAATGTGACTTAATTTGCCACATTGCCTGCAGTATTGCCCCCGTTGGGAATGACTGTTTTATAACATAGTGAAAATGAATACCAAGCTTAACTAATGTGCAAGGATGGCATGGATATAGTCCAAAACAGAACATACCAGTAGGTATAAAACCAATTAAATGCAGGAGGAAGTATAATGAGCACAGACTTCTTCTAGCAGTCCCCCCGAAGTGTATTTACTAAGAAATCTAGTTTAGAGAGATAGCTGTCACACTGGCGTTGTTCCACCCTGGCTTTGAAATCCACCCATTTTTTGTAAGTATGGTATTATATGGTGTGTAATACAGGGTTAATCCATGTGCTCACCATACATATCTAAAAAGGCATACAATTAAAAGGGTGCTCCTTTGCAATCATCATGTTCAGCAACATGATCAGAATCCTATTGACAGCTACATAAATGGAAGATCATACTCGTGTCTGCCACACAATATAATATATACTGCAGTTTATTACATGGTAAAGTGGTTTCCCTGACACCATTGGGAGGACATTGCCCATTGGATTCCTGACAGGAAAAGGAATGACACCGGCTGTATGGGCGGGTCAACTAAAGTATACACAATAAGGATTTATTATACTGCTGCACTTAATACTAAATGGCATTTAGTATTTTACATCAGCAGAGGCCAATACATCTATTTAGTAATGTTAAATAAATGTATGGGCACACGCCCATCCCATTGCCTTGCATAAATCTGAAATAGCGGACTCCTTCACAGCCCAAGATGTTGAAACTGATGTAGTTGAATGGGCTGTCAAACATTTAGGTGATGACACTTTTTACTGTTTATAAGCTTGCAATATGCAATTTTTGATCCATTATGGTGGTTTTAGTGGATGTTCCTCTCTATTCTATCTCTCAACCAAGACAGTGTTGTTACACAATTCTAAATGTAGAGGTATGGTCCAGATAGATCATCAGAGTCCAACTAAATCCAGTGAGTGAAATCTTTTCCTCTTCTCATTCTTTGGATTAGGGCAGAGAAGAGATGGTTGAACAATTTCTTGGTAGTCCGAGACTACTTTTAGAAGACAACCAGGCTTGGTCCTCAGGACTACGTTTGTAATTCTGAAACACGTCTAGCTGTTATTGCAACTAGAAAAACTTTTAATGTAAGAAACATTATAAAAATATCATGAGCAGAAGCTAGCTCTGACTCTTCCCTGCCTGCACAAATCTAATAACTTCACTGAGAGACGGAATTTATACCTTCAAGAAATCCTTTGTCCCGCCCCTTTTGCAGGAATTGTAGAACTGCCGGTATTGTCTCAAGCCATTTACTATTATGGGTACATCACCATGCATACTTCCATATTTTGTCATAGACCTGGCAGGTATACTTTTTCTGATTTTGAGTAGCGTGTTTATCTGGTGTGTCTAACAATTTCTACTGCTTTTGTAAACCAATGTCTCCTTGGCCTGTAAGAAAGAATTGCCATTACCTTTACTTTATATCCTTCTTAGCAATCTTGGTATGAGCGGTATGGGAGGTAATACATAAGCTAAATTGCAAGGCCAGGGAGCCATCAATACATATGTGTAGAGCTTGAGGGTCCCAGTATCTGGAAAGATACTCCAGAGTCTTTTTGTTTAATGAGGTGGCCATCAGGTCTATTTGTGGATGACCCCATTGTATTACAATTTGCTGAAAAGCTCTCCCTTGCCACTGTTGGAATCTGGAACTACGGATAAAGAAGTCTAATTACTGAAATGAATGGAAAATTATCCTTGTTAAATGTGCTAGATTCTTTTTGTAATAATAGTAGTGTTGTCCTTAATTGTCATGGTGATCTCCTGACCTATAATTCCTTGTCAGTATCATGCAATACATTCCAAACATTGGCCAAATATGGGAGAGAAGGAATTTTTGGGAGCTGAATCTCCAAGTTTGTCTGCCCAACACATGGGTAAATGATGTGCCCAGTCCGGCTTTGGCACCATGAAGAGACAGATATAAGGCCCATATTTCTTATTATTCTCCTGGAAACCTGATATGTCCCAAATGAGTCAATACAGTCCAGCACCCGTGCCAAAGAATCCTTTGGATTGGTTACATAAAAAAGGACATTGTTTGCAAATGCAGTTACTTAGTCCGGGAGGCTATTTGAATACTCTGAAAATCAGCATCCTCCAAAATCCTCAACAACGGGTCCAAGGAGAGATTAAAAAGCAGTGGGGAAAGAGGGCACCCCTGCCACATCCCCCGACCCATCCCTATTGGGACACTTTTTAAGCCATTAATCAACAGGGAAGTAACAGGAGTATAATATAGGTAGGAAATAAAGCTAATGAATCAAACCTCCTCAGTTCTAAAATACGGAACAGATGAGGCCAAACCACAGTATAAAATGCTTTATTCTTATCCAAGGTTAATATGAGACAAGGAATTTAGGATGCGGATATGCCTGAACTACTGCTGCAATGGCCGCTGTGATCCTCTCAGACAGACTGCTTCCCCTCTCCAAAGCCAAACTGGTGAGCCGAGAGAAGTGTGGGAAGCACGGATTGTAAAGGGTTTGCCATTATTTTGATTAAAATCTTGAAATCGATATTGAGGAGGGAAATAGGACGGTAGGAAGAAACTACATGCAGTTATTTGGGAGAAGGATCGTATTAATCCTGGTAAAATATGGGTCAGCGGAACAAACACAGATAAAATTATTATAAAGTTCTACCAAGTTGGGACAATTTGGTTTATAATAACCTGCAGAAAAACCTTCGTACCCAGGAGATTTATGAAGCGAAAGATTCTTTATCACTTTATCACTTGAGTAATAATATCTCTGCGTAACAAAATTACAGCAGCATTGTGCCTGAGCGGTCAAATATTGATCAAATATTTTTGTTAGCCTGAACATAAATTTAGCTGCAAGTTCACCATCAAGGATGGAATACAGCGACTATCATCATACCTATGGAGGACCAAGGGGCGAGACCTGTCAGTGGTGCGATCATTTGTAGTATTAAAATCTCCCCTAATTTAATTGGGGCATTACTATGTTGAGGCAGCGTAGCATGTAAAAGAATCAGAAAATTCACGTCCCTCATTCCACGCGTATACGTTCACCAAAGTATATGATGTCTGCTGAATAAGAATATCTTGGACAATAAGCCTCCCTGCTAGATCCAACCCAGCAGCGCCCAAAGAGTCAGGCAGAGTAGGAGCAGGGGGATCGCCATTCCCCTAGAATTTGTACAGTAATTTGTTTGTATGCAATCCCTTCCCATGAGGACTTCCACAATTCCACACAATTCCTCCTACCCTCAAGTGTTTTGCAGGAATGTTACCCCAGAAGCCAGGTTTTTCATATATGTCAAAACTTTCATACGTTTTAACTGGACTGTTAAGCCCCCACGTTCCTGGAGACCACCTTGAAATGTGTTATCGAAGTATATGAAGTAATGTAAGTGGTAGCAGGCATGTTCATCCTACCTGATCTTAACAAATGGTCTTTCGGAGGGCTTGTTGCTCAAGGAACTGAGGACAGCCATAGGGGACTTTGGACAAAAAAGAGAGCATGGCATTAGACATGGCATACAAAAAAGGGCATACAGAAATATCAAAACAGTCATGTACCTCCATCGCTACCTAAGTCCCTTCATCTTCAACACAACCCAGATTTAACNGAGATTGGATCAAGTTCAGGCTTTGCATAATCTTTAGACTGCTCACTACTGACTCTGACCTTTTGTTAGACTTTTAATATATTCTTTAGTTAAAAAGGTTTCTGCAAGGTTGGCCTTCATGAAATACACAAACTCTAACATTTAAGGACATGAAGACTGCTGTTGTGTTGGTTTACATGCTTCACAAACATTGCTAGTACAAGTCCTCAGGTAAGTCTTTAGCACACAGAGTACACCAGGCTGTATGCTGGTTTTTGGCTTGGCCTTTAAATCCAACCTTTCTTTACTGCATTCAGATCTGCAAGAGAGCTAATAAAGTACCTTACATCCAGCAGAAAAGCATCCACAGGAGGCTTACCCAGACTTCTTTGAGGAGCAGGCGCTGGAGATGAAGACAGGAAACTAGACACTATGAGTACCTGTACTGCAGGTACAACAATGAGTACCTGTCCTGCCGCCAGAACAGATACATCATACGGCCTCTTTTGCAGTAGAACCAGGATGCTGTGTGTGCTGGTCAGTGTCCTGGCTCCTTAGCAACAATGCTTGTGGGTCATATTGTCATACCCTACCCGCGCGAAAAATTTAAACGAAACAAAAATAAACATAAAAAAAATATGACAATACTATTTTGAAACTATTATATTAAAAATGTGCATTTCTTAATTTTTAACCTTTGGCGGAAGTGGACAAGGCATCCCATTCTACTGCGTATATTTCCATGAGAGAAATCATACTTTTTTCATTTAAATATAGTGCAGAGCATTTGGATGCACAAGCAGTTGGATGTGGACAATCCATAGCTAGTTACAACCCTGCATCAACCATATCACATAAACCAGTTGGCACTAAAGGATGTGAAGAGACAGCACCCAGTGGTTACTCCTCTCAAACAAGGACAGACTTCCTTGTCCCATCTCGCTAAGACTGGTCACACACTTGAAGGATTATTGTGCCAATTAACAATTATCGTGAAATGGTACAATAATCGTTCTAGCGTGTGGTACAGATACATTTTCCAAATAACAGATTATTGTCCCAGAATAATGTGTATCCCTCCCAACATTTAGCTGGGAGAAATCGGAACAGACAAGTCTCACCCCCAACTCCACCCTGCCCCTTTTTTACTAGTTTGACTCCTTAGCCGGACAAACTGGTAGATGGGCAGGATAGCGCGACAGTCACACAACAACAGGACTGTCCCGCTAAAATTGGGAGGTAGTTGGGAGGTATGTGTGTGGGCAGGGTCCACCCTCTGGACGGAGTTTCCCTGTCTGTAGGACAGAAATAGAAGTTCTCTATCATTTCTGTACTTGCCAATAATAATAGTCCTACAGACAGGGAAACTCCAGCCAGGAAGTAGAGGTGCTTTCTGCCACCATAGATAGGAGGCCNGTGCAGCCAATCAGTCCTGCAGTATGCCTTGTCTAGGCTTAAAAAGGGAGATATATGTTAGGACATATTGCTAATAATTGTCTGCATAACAAGATAGCATGAAGGTGCTGATCCAGAGCATGAAGGTGCTGATCCAGAGCATGAAGGTGCTGATCCAGAGCATAAAGGTGCTGATCCAGAGCATAAAGGTGCTAATCCAGAGTTGACCTCACACCAGTTTTAAGGTGCACGTGTAAACGTGAGCAAAACCATATTGCATTATGAGGGGTGCATATGAATTTTAACTCTGTTGCATGCAAAGTAAACATTTTTGCTTTTGCACACAGAACAGACAAACTGCACTACTTTATGTTTAGTTGATAATTTAGAGTTGGGCTAGGAAAGTACACATTTTACGTGAATGTTTGCCCAGATCTACACTTGCACCTGTTTTACCCTTACTAACAAACAAACAAATGTATACAATCTTTGCAAAAGACAAATACAATATATTGACGAAACTATTTGGCCACATTTAATTATTGAATATAGGTGTCTGGACTATGAAAATATGATTTATCACTATCAATATGATGTATCATGTATCACTAGTCAGATAGGCGAGTCTGGGTTTGGCAGATGTCAGGAGAACGTTAGCTCCAGACTTCATTATGCCAACTGTGAAGTTTAGTGGGGGAGGGTTATTCTCTTATTTAAATATGCTGGATGCCAATCCACACCGATCTGCGCATGCCATAGTCGTGGTTCCCGGGCAGATGCGCCGCTATGAATCAGGTNCGCAGTCAGTCCAAGTGGTCGCAGTGGGATTAAGACCTTATTAAGTTATGACTCCAATAATAATGCCTACATCAAAGAAACTTGTTTCCGGTTTCTTACAACTTGAGAATATGTGGCAATCGAGACAGGACACTTATGCAAAGACAACGAATCCTGGGCTAGGCTTTACATATTGTGCTTAGTTGTGAGTAGCACTGCAACAGTAGTCAGAGACTCACCATCATGCTAGAAGCTGTATAGACCAGAGTTTCTGTTTATGGCTTTGTCTTCTTTTGAAGTTGAAGCATTGCCTTTAAAAATAAAAACTAGTTACAGTTATTTTACACAGAGATAGTGGTTAGGGTGCACATTACTTAACTATTACAGATATCTGATCCTTCAACATTAGATAGATATTCACTGCTTGCAAACATAACTTCATTGTGCTTCATGCTTATGCATAAGATTGCACTTGTGTATGTATGTTGTGTATGTACGGATCCAAAGAAGGAAAAACATTTGGGCCTAAATTTACTAAGCAAGAGATTGCAGGGAGATTGAAAAGTGGGGATGTCGCCCATAGCAACCAACCATATTCAAGATCTGTTTCATTTTACATACTGTAGATTGTGAGCTAAAATCTGATCTAAACTGCATTGTGCTTTACACTAGCTACACCAAACATTTCTTTCTCTCCCTGTATGACTGTCCACTATTGTGTAGTGTATGTGGTGTACTATGAAATCTATAGCATTCATGCCTTTACTGCCATTAAACTTACTTAATTTCATTTGGATAAATTAGGCCCCAAAACCATGTAATACACTTATATACATGTATACACTTTACAATTCTTTTCTTTATACTATCGGCAATACTATAGGGCATTGTACCAGACCTCTTTCCTGTTGAGATTTGTAAGCTCCATGAAGTATTGTTTATGCATAGTGTCCCAATTGTACTGGATTCTTAATGGTATACTATATTGACCTAACCGAGTTGGATATATGTTGACCCATTGCTTCTGTGCTTTGAATATATATTTTACGTAGGTTGCAAACGACAATCTACGCTGTTATGTAGAAAATNGTGTCACGTGCTCTTTCTTCTAGCTTGCTACAGTGCATTGTGGATGACAAGAACATTATTGTGCTCAGTGCAGATAAGCAACTTATATTNGCTCCAGAGGGTTTGTAGGACCAGATATAGTTTATAAGGCAGTTTATGGGTAGTATACATTGAGTATACAGGTGTTGCAATTCTGATTTTGCAGTGCTTCTGACCTCTCCGGTCACATCCACAAATGAAAGGATCCCACCTGGGTCAACACTTGAGTGGAATATTAGGACCTGCTTATAGTACCAGTTGTGTGGTGTGTGCAACTTCACTTACTTGCAATGTGTGTGTTTCTAACAAAACAAAACATACATTATCATGGAAATTTAATCTATAAATCCTTAGCAGATGGAGCATGGACATTACATTTACATTTCATGTAATCGATCCCTCTCATCCTTAATAATGGTCAGGGTTTCAAGCAGTGATTTATCACTTGCCTTAAACCCAGATCAGGAAGATTACCTGGTTTCCTGAGATTACAGGAGCTATGGCTGAATATGGTGAGTCTCACATAAATTGGAAATCTCTGATGTATGATCATAGATTCACAAGATTTTATAACAGGGAACGTTTGCATTCAGACGTTTTAGCTCTGTTCACGGTATCTTCTTCATGTAAAGCTTTTAATCCCAGTGTACCAATTTTCTTCTCAGAGCATGCAGTAAAATGAGATTTTACACTTCAACAATGGTACATGGTACTTCTGGAAAACCTCAGTTTTAGCAAGTTGTACTGCTTTAGATTCAAGTTCAGTTTTCAGAATTATGGTCCTTTATGGTCATTGCATTTTCTTAGTTTATTTAATTTATAAAAGTTTCATTATTTCCTTGGATGTTGATTATCAACAATTAGTTAGATATTGGTGATATTGGCTAGTATTTGTCAAGGTGTAACTAAAGAATAAAGGTTTATAAGATTGCATACAAGTACAGAAGCTGATCCAGGGTTGGGAGTAAAGGCAAAACAGGTACAAGTGTCAAAACCAAACATTGAATTGCGTCTTCGCTATCCTTACTGTTGGCAGCGTACCTCTTTAGCCTACTTTGGAATCCACATCCCTTCCTCCATGGAGACCGTTTTCAAAAAAATTTGGCCCCTCTCTGCAATCAACTCTCCTCCCTTACCTCCTCTTGGCTCAGTCACTATATCTCCTGGTTGGGTCGTCTGGCATCTTTTAAGGTGTCTCTGCTTCCTAAAATTATTTTGCTTCCATACATCCTTCCAGGTCAGAGATGGCTTATGTTCACGTATTTATGGATACAGAGGCCCTAAACATCTGGGTGGGCCTTGGTTTACTCAACCTAGCGACCTATCAGGAGGCATGTAACTTAGCTTACCTATGGGACTGGTCTGCTGGCCCTCCTGTCCAGTCCCCTGGGACACTGATGCTCCCTCCGGACGCTTTGATACATATACTTTCCTCAGAGTCCTTGAGGGGAGCCATCTCCTCTTGGTATGCCCCACTCCTAACTCCCACCCTAAGACTCCAGAAATATGTGGTGATTTAAATGTTGCAGGTCAGACAGCAGCAGTGACCTCTCATTTATATGTGGCACATTGACAGTGTAATTCAGAGATTTCTCTCAATAATCCAGTGTATCGCTATGTCTCACATGCCAAATGCCTGAGGGTATTGGGAGGTTGTATTTCAACAGAAAGCTGTGGGACCCATATCCCCACAGCCTCAATAAGGTATCTGCATCCTTGGTGAGGAAGCAGATACCTGGAGTTATGGCCTTGGAAGGAGATATCTTGGTGAGGATGTGGGGATACTTGGGTTTTGGCCTGGGAAGGAGATACCTTGGTGAGGCTGTGGTCATACTGGGGTTTTGACCTTGGAAGGAGATACCTTGGCGAGGATTTGGGGATACTTGGGTTTTGGCTTGGGAAGGAGATACCTTGGTGAGACAGTGGGGATACTGGTGTTTTGGCCTGGGAAGGAGATACCTTGCTGAGGATGTGGGGATACGGGTCCCACAGCTCTCTGTTGAAATACAGCCTCCCAATACCCTCAGGCATTTGGCATGGGAGACATAGCGATACACTGGATTATTTAGAGAAATCTATTAATTACTCTGTCAATGTGCCATATATAAATAAATGTGAGGTCACTGCTGCTGTCTGACCTGCAAAAAATCACCAGATATTTCTGTTCTTTCTCACATTCTACCTTTCTATCTGCTTTAAAAGATTACTCCCAGAATTTTAAGATTTTGTTGAAATAAACTATACTATTTTAGAAAAAAGTTTATTGTATGGGATGATGTAAAAACAAGGAGTGCACCCTAAAACAGTTTTCTTTTTTGAGAATTTTTTGATTCCATTTGAAGTTCTGGGGTTGGCTCTCCCCTTTTTTTGTGCGTTAAATATAAGATTATATCATTGATAGGGGCATGCATCATCGGTAAATAAGGATGTGTGGTTATACGTATGAAAGAAAATTTGGAATTGCGGACTGGAAAGGGACCTTTGTCATGTTTTTTGGTCCTGCCCCATCATCTTCTCTGGTCAGGCACCGTTACCCTTGCCTCACAGATCCTGAAATGCACAATTCCCCCTGATTTGCCACTGGCTCTATTCCACCTTTTCCCACCCTCTATTCCTTTGGATAAACATTATGTCTTGGGCCACATCCTAATCGCTACAAAAGCTGCCATTGCCCAGCAGTGGAAGAAATCTTCCCCGTCTACCATCGCACATATTGTTGCCAAAGTAGATATTTGTTGGAGACACGGGATGACCCATATAAAGAAGCAGCCTTTGTGTAGTTCTTATATTGTTATTTGTGCCAAGAGATTGTAAAATGTTTGTTCCCATTGAACATTGAACTACAGAGGAGGCAAAATACAAATTAAACATAATTCAATGCAGTTTGTGCTTTTTTTGGGTAAAAGCAAAGTGTTCTCTGCATGCAATACAATAAAATTCACATGAACCCCTCACACTGTAACATGACCGGCTCAGGACAGTTCGATAGAGTGTGATAGTATATATTTCTTCAACCTAGTAATATTAATCACTAAATTACAGTTTCATATTTTCGTGGGTGGTGCTACCACAGAGTCTATACCTAAAGTATAGAAAAACAGGACAAAAAAAGGATCTTTTTATCGGTGCACTCATTTTTATTTGTATATATTCAACTCTTACACGAATCAATACTAAAAATAAAAGTAATCTTTATTCACATATCATGTAGCGAAATATATTAAAACATAATAAAGACACAATAAAGAAAAGATCTTTCTTTATTACTTTTCCCCACTCCAATCCCATAGTTTTAGTAAATTTAGGCCCAGGTACTGTCTTGGTTTTCATGCTTTTCAGTAGCTAATATGATAATATATAAANGCTGATTGTTTTGTTTCTACAAATATTTTTCATTTATTGTTTGCAACTCATCTAATTCTGCAGTTTTTAAAGTAAGAGCTTCCTACATGTTTAACATTTGGACTCTGGCAATGCTTTTTTTCTCAGAGCTATTATCCATTATTTCAACAGCATTGCATCGTACAAATGTTTTCCTCCCACATGCACATTACAAATGTGCCATAACATCCATTTGCTCTCATATTATGTTATGTACTGTAATATCACATTTTGTCCAGTATATTTTTTCATCTTATTTCATCTCCATTTGTTCTTGTTTTCTTTTTACTAAATGAATCACCCTGGCACATATGTGCATACTTTAATGTAAATGAATATGCCTGAATAAATTTATTTCAATAACACAGCAGTAACTTGAAGGTTAGGGCCTAAATATATTAAGCAGGGAGATTGAAACGTGGTGCTGTTGCCCATAGCAACCAATCAGATTCAAGCTCTTGGTTTCATTTTAAATAATTTTTTGTTAGCAACCTACAGATATGAAAATGAGAGACCTTATCTAGGGTAGTAAGCATGAAAAAGTAGAGCTTGATCAGTGTTGTGATTTGGAAGATAAAAAACCTGTTATACTCCCAATGTAAGCCTATGTTTTACGCTATAACTTAAAAACTAAGCAACCTACAGATATGAGCTTTGGTGATCATAAATACCTTTTCTAGGACTGTAAGCACGAGAAAGTTGAGCTTGATCAGTGTTGCGGTTCGCAAGATACAGCTCCCGTTATTACTCACGCTATACAGATATGAAATTTGGTGAACAGAGACACTTTGGGGTATATTTACTAAGCCGCGAGTTTGCAATGAGATTGGAAAGTGGAGATATTGCCCATGGCAACCAATCAGATTCAAGCTTTCAGTTTAATTTTACACACTGGAGAATGTGAACTCGAATCTGATTGGTTGCCATGGGCAACATCTCCACTTTCCAATCTCACTGCAAACTCGCGGCTTAGTAAATATACCCCTTTATCTTGTAATAAGCACAAGAAAGTTTAGCTTTATCATTGTTGTGGTTCGGGACATACCTCACCTGTTATACTCACAATGTAAGCCTATAAGCAGAATATTTTCCAGGCTATAACTCAAAAATAAAGCAACCCACATATCTGAGCTTTGGTGACCAGAAATACCTAATCTAGGGCCAAAACTGCTTATTGGAAATTCCGTACAGGATGCCTAATCCCCAGACTATAGGTGGGCCTAAGCATGCTGATTAACCTGGTGGGGTGGATGTACTGTGATCCACACTGTGATCACAGTGATTTTGAGTCCAGAATTAAATGGACAGAATACTAAAGTAACTTCCCCTCTACGGGGGACTTGGATTTGATTCATCATACTTACACATTTAAGACATGGCTTACCACTACAACTCTCAGTTTTCATTTTAAGTATAATCTTCATTGTAAAAATATTAATAATGTATTATTTTTAATGTAGTGGAGTNTATCAGTTTCCTAATAATTATGTATTCTGATAGATTTTATTGTCTGAACACATATGTATCATACATTGTTAATGGAATGTGTTTTCTCCTTATTGTATAGTGTCTGTTACTGGAAACTGAAGAGACAATTTGCGTAACAAGAACAGTATTGACATAGATGAGATACAAACTTGGCACATGGTAAGTATATATTATATTTTATATCTAATATATTATAATAGTGTTTTGGGTTTTTTTTTACACATGTATACAATGGTGGGGCTTTTTTATTTTTTAGATTTTTTTCTGCCATGAAAGTTTTTCTTTTATTAGAAAGCAAGGAAAACAGGGCAATACACAGAATACATTTTGTAATACAAGGAAAGAAAATCTAAGGCTTCGAAATTCAATGTGTGTACTGTAGCTATATCCTATATGGGGGTGACCAAAAAGGAGGAGGGAAAGAGAAACTACTGACAATCTGCTACATATAGGTTAGGGGGACACATATGGATCAATAGTATCAGGATCCACATGGTCATCTGGGACTGAATGTGCAGAATGTAGGATTCACGGAGGATGGAGGGATTTCCATAACTGGCCTATGGCGGTCTTAGCCTCCAGGGTAATATAGCCAAAAACATACCATTTATCCTTGGAAAGGTTTTTGGGGTAGAGGTGTAGGAGTCACGTTTCTAGTGTGAGACAAATATCCTCATTGCTGACAGTGAAAGCCAGCTGATGCCTGGTGCCAAAAAGGATGTATAACTGGGCAATTCAAAACACATGAAAAAAACTCTGCATGATCTCCAACATTATTTCTAGACCAAAGGACGAATTTTATGTATGCGTTCAGGGGTGAGGTAGAGTCTATGGATCAATTTTATCTGCCTTTCAACATCCATACAACAGGAGACTCTGAATGCCAAGGAGAACACCAGTTCCCACTGATGCGGGGAGAGACTTTTCTCAAGATCACGCTCCCAGGTCATCTGAGAAGGAAACTTAGTCCTGTAAGGTCAGGGTAAAGGGATCGGTACCAGAAGGATACTGCCCCTCTTGTGGATGTGGAGAAAAATTTGGAATGAAACAGGTCAGGCAGTTTAGATTAGCCACTCTGCCTAATACAGGAGCACCAGTTGCTGATTTGTAAGTATCTAAATAAGGATAATGCCCTGGAGGGCATGTGTAATAAAGAGAAGAGTATATTCTCCTAGAGAACGTAAAGGGGGTGGTGCACAGGAGGTTAGTAGTCGGGAATGTGAGAAGGGAGAAAGTTCTCCAGGTCAGCCCACAGTTTAACCCCTGGGGGGAGAGACCAATCCTGAAGATACAAAATAATGCATGCTTCCTGATTTTGGGTCAAGTTGGATAGAGCAACCCCGCCATATTGTTTAGGTCGTACCATACAAGATAACCATCATAAGGGGGGGTGCCTAAGCTATATGTACAAGGTCATAATTACCCACAGCTTGTTGCATATCCTAGAGGTACGGAATAGTCCTGAAAAAATACAGGATCATAGGGAAAGCTACCATCTTGAAGGACGCCAATCAGCCCATCCAGGATATCTCATGATGCAACCACTCCAGTGACATCAGGAGTGGGGTGTAACCTCAATAACCTGTGGAATGGTTTGCCTAGATAGGAGACGGCTTCCTCCTGACAAACATAAGGGAATTGGGCTGCAGGGAGTGGAGAAGGGAAAGATTGAGGGCTAAAGCTTCCATTTGGAGGAATTCAGCTTATAAAAGAAAGCCGCACTCTATTGATCCAAAAGTGAGTGAGTACAAATGTGGGAGGGTCAGCTACAAAGAGCAAGACATTGAAGAGGCAAATTTTATGCCATAAGTTACCAAANAAAATTAAGGTGTGGAGACCTTAATGGCCAGGGGCTCCATGTCCAAAGCAAAAATAATGTGGGACATAGTCTTATACCATTGGTGATGGAGAAGGGATCAGGCACAAACACATTGCAGAACACCGTGGCATTAGGAGCAAAATTGAGTGACATAAAAAAAGTGTAAGAAGGAGCCCCACAGACTAAATTCAACCAACGTCTCCCTCATAAATCCCTAGTACAAGCAGTCAAAAGCTTTCTTTGCGTCAAGAGACAGGAGAAGGCTCAGACCCTCAGAAGAGGATAGCCAGTCTGCCACATCAAATACCCACCGAGTAGCATCAGTTGCTTGTCTATTTGGGATAAAGGGGTGGATAAGCTGTTGGCAAGGAGTTTCACAAAAATATTTAGGTCAGTATTCAGCAGCGCTCTAACCCTATAGTTCTGACAGAAGAAAGGGTCTTTACCTGGTTTGGCAACGGTGATGACTTGAGCTGCCAAGATCTCAGCCGGGAAGGAACCCCCTTTAGAGACCGTATTAGAAGCAAGAAAAGTAGCCAGGATATTGCAGAATGAGATGAATTTATTTATGTATCCAATTGGACTTGGAGCGAGCATCAATAACTGCCTTCACCTTCTCCACTGATCAGGGGGAATTCAAAAACTGCAATTGATACTTGATACTGTAGGCGATGGACGGGATTGCCCGATCGTAAGCCAAAAGAACGCAAAGTCTGGATCTGGTCCAATATGTTTGATTCTGAATTGGGACTGAATTGGGACTTCCGGGCTCTTAGCTTACGGGCCAGCATTCTAACTTTATTTCTAGAGGAATAGTATTTTTGCCAGGACCTGTGTAGGGCAAATTTGGTTCAGGAGTGGGACCAACAGCAGAGATCTATCTAGTATATCTGAAGGATAAAGCTTAGGCGCTGGAGTTTATTTTAGAAAGGGCAACATAAGTGTGCATGGACCGTCTTTAAAAAAACAGCACCCAACCCAATAGCACACCTGTAGAAAAGTGGGGAAAGTGGGAAGTGTGGTTGTGTGTCAAGTGGTCCGAGAGCAAGGTTGCCAGCTGTGCATTAGATTGGGAGTCCGTGAGCAAGAACCAGGCAGCCATCTTTGGCGCATCGGGAGCTTGGAGTTGAAGTGAGTGTCGCAGGGTCCATTGGATAGTGAGAAGAAAATCTATCCTGGATTACGAGCTGTGAGGGGCTGAAAAGAATGTATAATCCTTCTTATACAGGAACAAAGCCCTCCAGGGCCTACATTTTCTAAGCAGGGAGATTGTAGGCAGATTGAAAAAGGAGACTGCTTAGTAAATTTAGGCCCAGGTGTCATACAGGTCAAACTTGAGAGTAATTTACTGAACCGATAAGCAGAACCTGCAGTATCTAAGTATAATGCATTGGGGCAAGGGATAAGATAAGAGTTTTACTTGACATGAAGTCAAGACGTGAAGTGTAGTCTCAAAACAGTATTTCTGGGCTGGAGCCAGGTTAGACTTGGACAGACAATGTATATAAGAAGGTCAGAGTCTGAGCCTCAGGGAACAACTTACGGTACAAGTTGCAGCTGCAGGTCTCCAAACTAATGTCCCAAAACTTGATGTTATTGCACCTGGACCTATCCTCCAGATCTGTAAGCTTAAGGTGGAGGGCATCCACCTCTCATTGAAGAGCTGTGTTATCTTCAAGGAGGCGGTTGTCAGATGGTAACAATTCATCCATTTTGATCCCAAAATGATCTGTACGGTCTGCAAGTTCAGAGACGTTGCGTGATTAGCTTGCAGATAAGATTATAAGCTTGCTTTAATATCAGAGTGAAGTGCTGCTAACATCTGAGACATGGATCATAATGGGAGCATCCTGGTCTGGGTTGGGAGCCCCAGTAGCTGTAAGTAACAAGCTGGGACATGTGGAGAACAGGTAAAGTTGTAGCCAGCCAAGACTGCTTTCCAGTCCCAGAAGGAGAAGAACATGCCATCTGAGATGGGGAAGATCGAGAGAATGTGTGTGTGTGTGTGTGTGTGTGTGTGTGTGTGTGAATATGTGTGTTTGTATGTGTGTGCATGTGAATATGTGTGTGTGTGTGTCTGTATGTGTGTGCATGTGAATATGTGTGTGTGTCTGTATGTGTCTGTATGTGTCACCATGTAAGTTCCATGCCATTTAGAAGTGCTAATCCCTGCAAAAAAACAGATATTTAAATGAGAGAAGGGGCGAGGAACAACCCTTCTCTCAATTTAATATCATGGATGTGGAAACACACAGAAACGGGCTTTGCGTCTGCATTTCACATCGCATCCGCCTGGGAACCAAGTGAAAAGTGGACTATCAAAGCAGAGATATACCAGACATGAACCAGAGGGAAACCAGGAGAAACAAAAAGAACGATACAAAGACATGAGACTCTAAGCTCCTGCTTTCTTCAGCACATTGCCACAGGATCTGTGGCATACGCATTGCTATCTGATGCACTTGTAATGTTATGTAACTGCTTTTCAAAATGTTGTATCTCTACACATCACTACATTAACTGATTGAACATATGACCACAGCTATCTTTTCTTATAACAACTCACTACTTCATCTGTTGCCCTACTAACATCATCTTAACATTCCATCTGCTTAATACTATTTCTGCAATGTTCACTTAAATTCTATTTTTCATTGCCTTACAAATTTCATTTCACATATTTACATCTTTCACTCGTCCTTCTATCAAACACTCTATCTGTATTGGCTCTTCTCTGCTCCATACTCCTCTATCAACCCACATAAACTACTCTCATACCTCCAATGTGTTTAAAATGTGTCTAAAAACTGCAATTACTCGCCATAATCCAATTAAACACACACCACAAACATCATTCTCTCTTTATATTTCTCTTCTTCACGTGTTAGCTATAGAGATATATACCCAAATCCTGGACCTCCCCACATATCATGTACACACCACTCACACTCAGGAAACTTTAGGCATCCAAACAACCTCAAACACATCACTTTCATCCAGTCACTCTCAAAAACAATCAAATGTGCCCCATGGAATGCACGCTCTGTCTGCAACAAACTCACCTCTGTTCATGATCTCTTCCTTTACAACAATCTCAACCTCCTAGCTTTAACAGAAACACGGCTCACGGACACAGACACTGCCTCACTTGCCGCACTTTCTTATAGTGGACTGCAAGCTCCGTGCTGCACCCGCTCTCTGGAATAATCTTCCCCGCCTGTTAATGTTATTCTCCACTGTCCAAAAATTTAAGCGCTCCCTTAAAACTAATTTAATCAGACAAGCTTACCATATTCCTCAATAAGCTACGTAATCTCATGATGCTATATAAAAAAACCTATTCATAAATAGATAAAAAAAATAATAAGATAGATAGATAAAGTCAGGGTAGTAAAATAAGACAGGGTAGTAACAGATTAGGTGGGTAAGAGTGCCTTCTTACTAGCTTACAATGTATAGACTGACAATCTATAGACCTTTTAAATAGAAGCAGCAGGAAGATTTCTTCAAAATAAATCACAGGAAATATTTAATAGCTGCAGCTAGTCAACAGAATTGTTTTGTGCTGTTAGGAGGTTGAATTAAAAAGCATAATGTGTTGCTGCCATCACATGCGTGGGCACCATACTATGCTGTGTTCTGACTCATGTACAACGCAATATCTGTATCTCTTTTTTTACATTTTACTGTATAATCATTTACACATAAATGACTACTTTCAAAATATCTTACTCCTAATGTGGATATATGATGAATAATAATGTGTTTCACTCTGCTCTATTTTTAATTATTTGTCTTCTTTGGTGAGCAGTAGCAATGTTTAAGAGGAGTGAAACTCTGAATGTATAAAATGTAGCTTTATTTATTGGATTTTATTTTTTAGTGCACTCCTGTAACAGACCACTCCTGTAACAGGTTTTTTATATAGCACCAAAAGATTATTTAACCTCAATAATATAAAATAATATAACACAAGATTAGTTTTGTCACTATTCATTTCAGCGACATTGAAAAATATGGATTTGACACTGATATAGTCTGTTTTCCATTATTTTTACATTCCCCCTTCCCATCCCAACCCATATTGCTAGGTGTGTCTTACCCTCGCAAGGTTTCTATTCGACTAAACCTGGGCATAAATGGGATGGAGACTGTAACCAATCAGCTTTGTGAAAACTGTGAAACTCCCCACAGTGCTGTAGATACAGGGGTCTCTCTGCCCTTAAAGGGACAAGGGAATCTCAAAAACTAAGGCTAAGATAGTGGTGGTAGGGGATTCACTTATTAAGAAGGTAGATAGGAGAATCCATTATTGGGCCTGTGCACGTCGAACAATGAGCTGTATCCCTGGCGCTCAGGTTCGAAATATTGTGGATCAAGTGGACAGATTGTTGGGAAGGGTCGGGAAGGATCCAGCAGTTTTGGTACATGTTGGCACCAATGACTGAGTAATAGGTAGTTATTTCAGAAATACTGCCAGTGCAAAAAGTGTTATCCAGGCATAGATTGGAGTACAGAGACTTGTAATACAATAAGAGGAAACAGGTTTTTAAACACTGTAAAGTACTAATTTATGTCCCAAGTAGTAGAAGAACCAACTAGAAACCAGGCTCTTCTGGGCCTAGTAATAACCAATAATGTAGAGGTTATATCAAATATCCAAGTAAAGGAGCACTTGTGATCATAATATGATTGTTTTTTATATTNATTTTAAGAAGAAACAATACACGGGATTAAGTAGAACTTTTAATATTAAAAAGGCAGATTTCAATAAACTAAAGGAGGCTGTAAAGTGCATAGAATGGGATGCAGTGTTTGAAGGAAAAAATACAGAAGAAAATGGGATATCTTTAAAATACTATTGGAAACTTACACACATAGATTCATTCCAGTGGTAAATAAAAGAAAAAGCATTAACCAATGTGACTAAATAAAAAAGTAAGGGAAGCAATGAGTAGAAAGAGGCGTGCATTCATTGATGAAATCTGAGTCCTTCCAGATCTACAAAGAATGTAATAAAACATGCAAAAAGGAGATAAAAATAGCAAAAATAGAAAATTAAAGAGCAAAACAAACACCAAAAAGTTCTTTAAGTATATAAATGGCAAAAGAATAAAGAAAGACAATAAAGGACCCATAAAAAAGGAGATGGGTGGACTGATTCATGATAATAAAGGAAAAGCTGAGATATTAAAAAATGTCTTTTTTTCAGTCTTCACTAGAGAGGAGCCCATGGTTGGAATAATGGCTAAATATGAATATGCAACCCAACCGTTTCTAAATACTTGGGTAACAGAGGAGTCTGAGTTAAGGTCTCTATGACCTTAACTCAGAAATAGCTAGACTTCTTCTATACTTAATTTATACTTAATTTATATGGTGGCCAATAATATAATTACTGGGAATCACCATGGATTTACGCTAAGATTAGAAGAAAGGAACCCTCTCCAGCAGAGGAGAGGGTTCTTTACAGTAAGGGCAGTGAGGATGTGGAATTTATTGCATGAGAAGGTTGTGATGGCAGGTTGTGAAAAGGTTAGACATTTATTTTTAGAGGTAAAGGGTATCCAGGGTTATGACGGTTATGATGGTTTAAAATGTAATTTTACTTTTGTTGTAAGTGTTTTTGGGTGGGGGCAATCTGCCTTTTTGCACCTGGGCCCATGAACCTTTAGCTATGCCCCTGCATCCACATTAAAGAATCGCTTACATTTTATCTTACTTTTCTTTTCTTCCTCTTCTTTCTTTCTTCAGACATCTGAGAACACAAAATTGTGACTCATATACATACATATAGCTACATATCTGTGACATACAAAGAAATTTATTTTCACTGCCAGTGCTCCCACAAACATGAAAATACATGTGTGCTTGCTAAGGTCTGCCCGCATATGTTCTTTCATGTATTACCATCTTCCTCCACAATCTTGTATTTCATTAAAATTGTCATCAAGCTATTGTCTGTGTGGTTCAAAATTAATGCAATGCCTCCAAGAAAGTGTAAATTCGCCTGACAGTTTCTTTTTCATATGTGGAGAGTTCATGGTGGAAAAGCAGCATTTGAATATTATGGATTTTGTTAAGAAAGATTATTTTGTTTATTTTAAATTAAAACTTGGTGACCTAGATAAAGTTTGGGCTCCTCATTAAGTATGTAAGCGTTGCGTCAAAGAACTTCGGAATTGGTCAAAAAGCTTTGTGATCTGAAATTCCAATGATGTGGTGCAAGCAAAAGAATCTTAGTAGTTATTGTTATTTCTGTTCCTGGGTGTGAAGTGGAAGAGCACCATCACGTATTCCAATCTTCCTTCTGCTATATGTCCCATTCCCCATGGTCCAGATGTCCCTGTGCCCAACCCTTCTACACACCTGGATGAAGTCAATTGGACTGACGAGGATTGAACTGTACCTCGACCTGACAATGGATGAAGTTCTTGAGATGTTGAAGTTGAACCACATCTTTTCTCACAAGAGGAACTCAATGATTTGGTGAGAGACCTAGATCTACCTAAGCAATATTCATGAGGGCAATTTGGTGTTTTGCTCTGATTTAGAGGGGTTGATAGCTCAGTTCCACATTCAGTATGATTCTTCTGAATGGAGGCTTTTCATTGACTCTTCCAAAAGAAGCTAATAAGTATTTAGCTTACTTCACAATGGTGGCATTTACACATTCATTCCTGTTGCTTATTCGGTGTACCTGAAGGAGACTTATGAGAACTTGGAGTTGTTACTGCAAGTATTGTGTATGCTGCTGGTACAACAGGTGGTGTACACCAAATACCCTTGTTTTCTATGTCTATTAAATGATGACCACCCGTTTGTTCGAAAACCAGTGCACCAAAAAACATAAGAATCAGTCAATAAACAGAACAGCTGTTCAAAATTGTTTTTGTAATATTTCAAACAGTCCAAGTAAGATTATGAACTGAACTATTATTATTATTAACGCTTTTTTATTAAGTGCTACAAAGTGTCCGCAGCACCGTACATGGGGAATACAGACAGAATGGGTGGGGAAGATGGGCCCTGCCCAAAGGCTTACATTCTAATAGAGAGTGGGGATTTGAGATATTAGGACAATTACACATACACATAGACTAGGAAGAATTTAGACAGCTGCCAATTAACCTGCCGGTATGTTTTTGGGATGGGGGAGGAAACCCGGAGGAAACACATGCAGACACGGGGAGAACATACAAATTCTACACAGATAAGGTTCTGTCTGGGAATCGAATACAACATCAGAGCTGTGAAGCAGAAGATAGATTTTGTCTGGCATTATCTCGCTGAGATAATGATTTTATGACCTCCTGGTAAGCATCTATAGGCATAATTGTTTGGACATTTGTTGTGGAATTTGCAGCTTCATTATTATTCAGGTCACTTAGCCATATATCTCTCCAGAAAATGCATTAAGATTTGATTAAAATTATCTTTACTAACCTCTGTAAAACCATGCTGGAACCATGCTGTTTGGAATCTTGTAAGTTACTGGATTTTAAATACTGTACAATGTATTCTTTTAACAGTGTTTCCATAGATTTTCATACTACTGACTCACTTGGCAATAGTTGGCAGATTCTTCCCTACTTCGACTTTTCGAAGTAGGCACAAAATTATTTTTTTTTAACCATTACATTTTTATTGAATTTTCCAAGCAATAAAAAGGGGGATACAGAAAGCAAAAAAAGGGGGAGCATCAACATTATATACAACAATATAACAGGTATAACAGGTAAACTGTTGAAGGCGCCGTGCATCACAGGCATAGCATCGAGGCATATGGAAAAGGGGCACACAGAGGAGGAGAGAGCAGGGAAAGAAGGGGTAGGGGAGGGGAGCAGGATGAGCTGAAACATTGGAGGCCAAGAGAGGAAGAAGGGAGGGTCAAAGGCCGTCTATGAAGCGGGAAGCCGGAGAGGGTATCACTAGGCCGGGAGCAACCGGGAGATTGGCGAGCTCAATCGGAGGGCTCAGGGGATGGTAGGGTGGAGGGAGGAGTCCCGCCTGGAGGTCGCAGCCAAATACTCCGCCCACCGGAATCAAAGGACCAGGGGGGATGTGGCAGAGGTGGAGTACGGGACATTTAAGGTCTCCATGGTATAGCAATGTGTAATCTTAGCTACCACCCTGGCGATATGAGGGACCAGAGCGGACTTCCACAATTGGCTGTAGGCACTAAATTTGTCACTCCTGTAATATGACTCCTGTTATTAGTAACTGGTTGAATATTTCAGTTAATGGTTTTGCCAGCACACCTTTACATTCTTTTAATGTTTTAGGATATGTCCCCTCTAATTTGTCCATGCTTAGCTGTGAGTTCTCCTAATACCTGCTCCTCGGAAAAAGGGTTTGTAACTGCCGTAGCCCTGTCACCATCAACAGTACTGCCACCAGTACTGGTGGAAAAGGGTTATTATGCTGCAGCATAGGTACAGTTCTGTACACCATTCAGTGGAAATTGTATCAAACTGGGAAAAACCCAGGTTCACAGTTGGTAGAAAAGGGGTCTTTTGCTTTTTTTTGACCAGGGTAAAAACTGAGGAATTTACCAGGGTTTTTGGTGGAATACCTATCGCTGTCATTTTTAGTCTGAGTTAGTGTATAAATCCTATAGGCCTTTTTTTTGCTATCACTGTACTTGCTACCACTTTTGTAAATCACATACATTTCCCCATTTATAAAATTATTTTTTCTTCCCCTTCTAATGCCATTTTAGCAGAGTTTTGCGATATAACATTGTCTATTTCCTCAACTTGTCCTGGTGGTCCATTAGTCCAGTATATTGACAATTTACATTAGTACAGTGTTAGAAAATCCCTTATAATGACAGAAGTAAGATCCACTATTTAGGCGAGGAATAATGTGTACATGTATTCCATCTATTTAAAAATATCAATCTTGGAGAATTTCGATAGCAATTGCCAGACATTTTTTTGTAGATGGTAAATATATTATATAATGAAAAAAATACTTATACACAATCTTCTTTGTCTTTCAGCCTGTAATTTTCAGTGAAGACTCAAAGTATTGCTACCTTCATTGCTACCCACAAGGGTAAAAAAAGATCACGACAACTTGAAGACAGCTAAGGTCTTGTCGTCAGCACTGAAGTATGCAGAGACGTTTTACACAAAGCCCGTTGGTGAATTTGACAACACTTGTGTCTACAACAACAAACTGATTAAAGATGTCTGAACAAGATCAAGAAAAGGAAAACTGATTAAACAGTATCATCACAGCCATACTCCACATTGACTTTTAACCTATATATATATCAGCTTTAGTGTTCTAAATTGCCAAATCACAGACAACCATATCATCCATTTTCCATTGCATTCTCTTCCATACTGGAGCCAACATTACGTGAACACGCCTTCACATATTGACTTGATTTATCTGGACAGTTATAAATGAATAGAATTATTTTCTTATTATACACATTTTGCTTTACTAATGTTATCGTTTAGTCAATTGTTTTTTATATTTTTTTATAGATTTTTTATATTAAATATATATTGTATAAATTATATATTTTTTCATAAAAATATTGTAATCTAAATATCCAAAGAAACATTGGAATTGGCAATGTAATCTGCATCAGAAATTCCACATTGGGAAACTATTCACCATTTATTTAATAAATAGTAAGTATATCATGCAGTGTGGTGTAAGCAGGGCCGGTGCTAGGTCTGGGGGCGCCCTAGGCTGACCTAGCACTGCGCCCCCCGTGACGTCATGACGCACGGCGTGACGTCACCACGCCACGTATCGGCGCGACGTGTTGACGTCACGCCATTTGAAAACTACCGAGGGGGGAGGCAGGGTGACCGCTGGCCCTCTCTGTCGGCCACCCTAGGCGAACACCTAAGTTCGCCTAATGGACGCGCCGGCCCTGGGTGTAAGTATATCATGTGGTATGGTGCCCAGAATCTAAATAATTTAATATAGAAAAAGAGGCTTATGGTTCTTTAATTAGGATGTACTCACAATCCCAATGCTTCACAAAAAAAGTAAACGTTAAAATATAACTTTTATTAAATATGCTCTAAAATTATTATATCCCAGCATGGGTTTAGTGAAATAATTAATTAAAAAATAGTGGTCTCCTAACACTAAATAAAATGGTCTTAGTGAAGTATAATATATAGTATCAAAATAATAAATATCCTGCTCTTTTAAAATGCAGGGTCAGGAATTGTTACCAATCACACAGAATAACTTCTGGGTCCCTCCATCAATCATTCCCATTTTAGTAAAGTTTCATGATAGTAAGAAGAGGACCCCTTAGAGCTTCAGCCATGTGTATACGTCACTCTCATTTAATTATCGCTATTTGTATTTCAGTGAATTAATTATCGACAGCGACGTTGAAAATGTTTTATATTGGGGGGGGCCCTCCTTGCTGCGCCTTCCTCCCATAATGGCGCCCCTTCCAGCAGCTGGAGTGCCTGTCACTGTATGACAGAAACTCTGGTTACACTGTAGGATCAGGTAAGGTGCTCAGACAGTACTTTACCCGAATTTACATGGAGCTGTAGCACCTGTAACAGGTTGACTGCGCTCCAGAGGGGGAGCATGGAGAGTGCCCCCTTCACATTTGCCTATGATTATAAAATTATATATGTCCCTGCCAATTAATTATCATTTTTTCAGTTGTAGTGAATAAATTTGTGCACAAACATTTCTATCATGGTTATAGTGTTTTAAATATTACTTTATGAAATATGATTTATAAATAATTGACATACTTTTTATGTGTATGTAGTGGCACAAAACAGATAAACATCAATAATTAGTTGGCAGGGACATATATATTGATTATTTTCATTGTAGGTGTAGGTGTTTTCATTGTCGGTTCGTACCCAACTCGAAAGCTTTTGGTAATATTTCACAACTGAATTTACTGAATACCTCAGGGTGAACACTAGCCATTTTCAGCTTTGATAACTATTCTCAAATTTGTGCCTTGATGTTGTTTGAAACAGGTGAAGCAAGGCTACAAATGTGTCCTCATCATCCTAAGGAAATTCGTCAGAATTGTCCTCAATTTTATCTAGCAACATTATATAAAATATAGAACCTTGGTTTAGGAAAGCAACATTATTTGTACATCTATATATATATATATATATATATATATATATATATATATATAT
>JABWIB010005644.1:6982-30081 GCA_016617825.1 Platyplectrum ornatum
ATTCTGCTTCTTTCCTTCTTCCCCAGAGGCTATTTATTTATTCAAATTTTAGTGGAGCATGACAGCCTATAGGTCTCCACACACCTTCATGGTGTTTCTCCTTAAGGAGAATGTTTATCCCCCGTGACTGCAGCCTTTTGACACATTTCCTGAAATTTACATGTGGCAGCCATGCATACCACAACAGTATACCATGGCAGTGTTTTAGAAACATTATAAAGTGCTTGAATCTGATTGTTTCTCATTGACAATATGTCCATATTATTACCAAAATTGTTTTTCATTTGTGTTATTTCAGTCTTGGTGCATGAGGTTTAGCAAAAACTGAAGTGGAGGGGTACAAAAAGCAATCACTGCAACAGAATGGTAACTAGCGGAATAGACTATTGCAACAGGATAAACTAACAGGACAATAAAGTCAATGGATACATGTAAATGATAAGCAGCGTAAAAACAGAATGCTACTAGTAACAGCAGATGGAGAAACACATTGACTGACACGTTACTGCTTAACTTCATTAACAGCGCTGTGCAGCACAACCCTGAGGACAAGGACACCACACCCTAGCAGTTGGGTTCTGTAGGTGACCAGGTGCCGAAGTGGTCCATAACAGGTGAAGTACTTTCTGTACGACCGGGCTGGTTTAACAAGGTCAAGTTATGAGGTTGGCCTCTTGGTAAGTGGATCTGCTGATCCCACCACCTGCTAGTGGGCACATGTTCCCTTTTTAATACTCAGCTATTAGTGTCTTGTTTTTATTTCCATAAGGTATGCATGGATGCCTGGTGTGTGGATGGGGTGCAATGCTGTTTGCAGTTTAAACATTTGTTTTAACGATTAGAATAAAAAAATCATAAAAAAAATAAAAGTCAACTTTGTTTACTCTTGTGAGAGATGGCTAATACTAGTGAATAAATATGGTAATTAACATCCCTCCAGTTTCAGAATATGACCTTGTGTTCTAAGACTTCTCTTTCTTTAATTAATGTCTCCTTCCTTTACCTTGTTAAAACTTTTTAAATATTTGAACCTTTTCATCAAGTCCCCTGTTTCCCTTTTCTGCTCTACACTATACATATTAAGTTCTTTAGTCTTTAGTCCAGTGGTTCTCAGTCAGCGCAACGCGGCTCCCTGGGGTGCTACAGCTTTCTCTTTGAGGTGCCTCGGAATGTTTTTTCCGACATGGTGGCATGATGCTAGTGTTGCTTAGAGGCGCAATGTTACCCTTTGTATAGGCGTTGCCCTAAGGATGACTCGACTGAGAAAGTTTGGAAACCTCTGTTTTAGTCTTTAATTCTTAAGTCTTTCTGATAAGATACATTTTATTTGCCCTTCATATAGTATACCTACCAGCACAACAACAGATGTCTATATTTGACAGTATTTAATTATAAGATTATAAGAACTACCTACACCTTGCATGTGTCTCCTCATATATTTAAACATAACAGACCCTATAAAGAAGGTTTTACGCTTATCATTGTGTCCACCATAGCTTTTGTCTTACCTGCTAAGTAGAGAGTCTTCAGCCCCAGGTCAGTCATGAGTGGAAGGAAGGTCATCTTTGTGTTGGCACATGCAATGGTAGACTCAGAGAGGAGACACCCACTAGGGAGCGATGGGATTAGCTGGGGAGATTGTTCAGTAAACAATGGTAAACTTTGGATCGTTGGTGCAGGAACCAATGTTTCAGCTGCTTCATGTTTATTATTACTGTGCAAAATGTTTGGCTTCTTTGTGCTTGGAAATGGCATTGTCCCCTTTCTTACTGCTTTTTGGTTTTCTTTGTCTAAGGAGAGACAATACACTTATTAATATATTATATATTTTATTACATAAGGATGCAAAAGCAATCAGACTGAGCCATTAAGTCCTACAAAGGAACTGTGACAGTGTACATACAGTAGTATTTATCATTGTAGGCATCATCGAAGGGCCATATATAGAGAATTATAAAGGGTTCTATAAGAGGGTTAAAGAGTGTGACTCATGAAACATAATGTGTCTGGTCTTATTATGAATGGCAAAAAGAACCCATCCTGCAATAATTGGCTGGTGGCTGATGGTAGTGGCTGACATCTGGGTGTGAAACCTGAACTTGCAATACTGGGTGACTTCCCCTGAGGCAGGTGAGGACAATCCAGCTGCCAGAATGAGAGATGGAATGATCAGAGTTTATTGGAATGGTGTGAGTAGTATTGAACATAATGCCCCTTTCAATGCCATGGGTCGTGGCTAATGTAAAAAATAAATCAATGATCATGTTTGTCCCCTTAGTGGGACTCCCCTTACCGGGAGGTGGGAGGGACAGCAGGATAGCCCCCCCTAAAGCGGGACTGTCCCACTGAAAGAGGGACAGTTGGGAGGTATGCATACTGCTGATAGCCATTTTCTCTTTTTCACTGCTGAAAGCAGTGAGTAACATTGGGAAGAGGGTAATAGAGGCGAGAGTGTTAAGAGGGGGAGTATAGAGGGATCAGTGGGGAGAGGAGGATATAGAGAGACAATGGGGTGGGAGGGATATAGGGAAGCAAGACATATAGAGAATAATTGGGGGAGAGAATATGGGAAAGATCCTTCCCTATGTTGATGTGTGGTTTGTGATATGTTCTTTGACATTACAAGACATAAAATAGTTTCCACTACAGCATATGGAAAGATTTTTACTTTTTTCTCGGATAACTGTTATATATCACTTTTCTCTATTTAGAATTAATACCTCTCTTGTCAAGGAAGTAAAGTTCATTGTACTGCTAAATATGAATTCTTTCAGAGATGTCATACAATGGGAACTTTACAATACATCTTGTACAAGTGTCATTCTCTTTAACTGATGTATGCAGACTTAAATAGGGTAATTAACTGTGTACAACTGCTCTTGATACTTTACATGCTCTATTAGGAGCAACTGACAGAGACTTGAAAGATAATTGTTCAGTGATCTTTACCCTTCAATTTCTTGTCACTTAAACTATGGTGTTCCCTTCCGGTGTCTGTCCGTGTCTAAGAAATCAAGCCCCCACAGGGGAGGGTGCGAAGTGGGGGTGTATACGGGGGTATGCCATACCTGCACTTCTCCTAACGATGTAATTGAAAAACTACAAATCTCCATTGACTTCTATTATAATCAGTGTTTACATACCCCCACTTCTAAATGTTCATACCAGTTCATACCATGAGATTGCAGTGAGATTGAAAAGTGGGGATGTTGCCCATAGCAACCAATCAGATTTTAATTCACATTCTCCAGAGAATAAAATGAAACTGAGAGCTTGAATCTGATTGGTTGCTATGGGCAACTTCCCCACTTTCCAAACTCACTGCAATCTCACCGCTTAGTAAATATACCCCTAAATCTTTTCCTTACCTTGTTTTTTTGGCTGTCCCTTCTTAAACAGTTTTACATCCTCATTCTCAGACTCTTTCTCTGCATTAGTCTCTTTTTTTGGTTTAACAAGGGTCAATCCTTTCTTCTGGACGGTGGTCCTTTGTTTCCCATTATTTAATTCCTTTTTTATAATAGCCTTTCCCAGATCAACAATCTTGTCTCCTGCTAGGGTGTTTTTTAATTTGTGTGTCTTGTTAGCTGCATTTCCCTGCGTTGTTGTGTTAGGTACCATGGATACTTGAGACATTGTTCTTTCATTGTCCTTAAGTTTAGCGTCCTTTTTAAGTGCCTTGGTTTTTTTCGCTATTGCTTTTCCTTCATTGGCTTTTGATGTTGACACAAGCGGTGTTTGTGTTGTTTCTGAAGTATAAAAAAAAATACAATATGACATACAGACAGATATACACACCAAACACATGTGAAACTGTGTTAATACTTTTATTTACATTACTTATAAGGAATATTATGATTAAAGGATTAATTTAGTTATTATGCAACATAATGGAATCTATTAGTTAATTTTTAGTCATAAAATATACAAACATTTTGGTAGCTCAGTTGGTAAGCACTTTTGCCTCAAGATTCTGAGGTCATGAGTTCAATCCCGAAACAGGGAAGAAGTTTGTATGTTCTCCTTGGTTTTACTCTGGGAACTGCAATTTCATCCCATACACCAAAAACGTGCTAGCATGGTAACCAGGGCTGGAAGTGGGGGTGTATATGGGGGTATGCCATACCGGCAATTCTCCCACTGATGTAATTTAAATACTACAAATCTCCATTGACTTCTATTCTTATATTCAGTATTTCCATACTGTCACTTCTAAATGTCCATACCGCCACTTATAAATTTCCACTTCGACCACTGATGGTAACTATCTGCTGAACAGAATCTTTGAATTATTGTTTCCAATTGTAAAGTTGATGACACTCTATAAAACATGATAAAATACTTGCTAACAAGAAACAAGCTACCATTATTGCAGCCAGTGGGTCCAAGGTGACCATCCTTAGTAACCCTACGAATAGAAGATAGCAATATGCAGGGGGGGTTTTGGTGTGATTTCCATGCCCCTTACTGCCATCTTTTTGTTTACCCTGGGAATCGACACACCTTTAAATTGCATAAAAATATACAGTTGTTGATGGCATAATGTGATGGAGATAATATGTAGCAAAATTNTATTATTAAATTCAACATTCATTCTTTCATTCATTCATTCATTAAAAAGTGACAACACTGTGGATGAGAGTTTGATTCTTAAACATGGAATTTTGTATCTTACCCCATTTCCCTCCAATACTCTAATTGTCCCCTTGTGTCCCTGCATGGGGTGGATCTGCCAGTGTCTATTAGCACATTGTAATAGGACAGAGACTGGTGGGATTCACTAGATTTCTGTACCGCACAGCATTGTGTGATCCATTGCCCTAACAACAGTGAAATCTTCTTACCTGTCTTCAGGCAGACCGGGCAGCATCCGTTTGGGGGTATCTGGAGCTTTCCATCAGGGCAAGTGACCTCATCACAGTCAAGAGGCTCGCACAGTTGCTTCCCTTGTTCACAGATACATATGGTACACTGACGAGGGGACCAGGCCGCTCCATCGTACATGATCATCCCATTCACCAAACACTGTCCTTTTCCTGGTGAATAAATAGCTATTAACATATCGAGGTACTGAATAACATTGAGTCCATTAAGGTTTTGGCCTAAATTTACTAAACTGCTAGGTGGAGATGTTGCCCATAACAACCAATCACATTCTAGCAGACATATGTAACAGAAAATGGAAAGTTAGAGATATCATCTGATTGGTTGCTACGTGAAACATCTCTTTTTTTTTTCTTAACTGTAGTTTAGAGTTGCCAGCTCTCCCTGAATTTCTGGGAGACTCCCGAATTTCTGGCAATTTTACCATTACCATGGGAGAATCAGCAAATCTCCTGGGACCCCAGCTGAGGCAGTGATCACTATTATGAATAGGCAAAGGTATGTGTCTAACATCAAGGGATTGGGGCTTTGGATGTGAAGTCATGCCCTCTGTCCCACCCCCATTCTTCTAACGTTTGGTTTTTCCTGGGAGGCAGGAACCAAAATTTGGCAACTCTGCTGCTGTTTAGTAGATCTAGGCCTTTAAGTTCCATAGCTGCATATATTTTATGTACTTGTGTTCTTACTTTCTCTAAAATGTAAAAGCATTTGGCACTCAAGCACAGTTAGGAACAGATGGGCATTATGCTGGTGATAATAGTCCTAAATTTAATTAGTAAATGACACTAAAGTTATCTTGGCAAATCCACCCTAATGGACATTTTAATTTGTTGATTTAAAAATAAAAGCAATGAGAACCCATCTGACACAACTACATTATTATTATTTGTCGTACAACAACTGTCCCCTACAGAACTAATGCATTAAATTAATTCAGAAAAGCTCTGCAACCTCTGCGTGTAACTCACTAAGCGACACAAATGTCATAAATCAAGTATCAAGGTTTGAATACGCAAAAAAAAATGCATTAGCACAAGGTTGCATTTATCATTAACCCTGGCAATGTATCTGGTAGGCTTGTCTCTGTAATACGTCTTCTGTTTATTATTGATGCTTCCTAGAACTCATCAGACTACTGGGGAAAATAGAAGATCAACTCCTGGGTAGAAATCCTCCATCCCACTTCTCAGTGACTTGGTGTGTCTCTCTAGCTTATTAATCATGAGCATTTGAAAACAATATTACAAGCGGAAGTAAGGGAGCTGATATATAATTATCACTTGCTGTTGTAGCACTGAGGCATACTCCTTTAATGCTTTCCTTGTGAATAATGCAAACTGTAGAAACTTTGAGGATTCCATTGATAGGAATTGTCTTAGTATTAAATCAGGGTTGCTGACTTTCAGTTTCTCCCTTTGGAGAAACCAAAAGCCAGTAGCATGGTGTAGGGCGGAGGGGGCAAATCCTGCCTGAGATTCCATGTGTCCAAAATCCATGTATTTGCCATGAATGGGCGGGTGTGATGTTGTCAAGCTCCGCACATTCATAGTAGTGATCTGGGCAGGAGGCAGTGACTTACGTTAAATCACTGTCACAGCCCTGGTCNCGGGAGATTTGTAGACTCTCGAAATTTGTGAGTTTCCCAGAATTTCTGGGAGAGTTGGCATCCCTGCCCTAAATCACCAAATGTAGATCCCTCTGCTACATTCTTCACATGATTATACAATATTGCAGGAACACAGTATTTTGTACCTGGTGGAATGGGTCATGTAGGTGGGTCTGTGAGATCCCTGTATACTTAGACACAGCAGCCCTACCCTTGCAGTAACTTTCAATGCCGCGACTCGCAGCCTCAAAAGGGGTGGGGCTTACACAGGACCTGGGCGAGGCTTGGACGGAGTTGGGCGTGAGTGGGGGCAGTGCTTATATGTCCTGCTCCTGGACCACAGTAAGTTGGTAATACCTAAAAATTTATCTTTTTTAAAAGGATAGCAATTAAAGGGAAAAAACCCACAAATATCAAGACCGATAATATCTTGTTGGTAAAATGCATATATCCATGGATAATTTTCTTACTGGGAATTAGTCCAGGGGCCCCCACAGGTTTTCAGCCCAGCTTATAGGACTGAATGTATGTTACTTCTATCTATATATCAGTGCTCTGAACCGGATGATTTCCAGGTTTGCCTTCACTGCAGTGGGAATATAAATGAGGAAATGTAAAACACTGCTTGTTTACTAGGTATAACTGAATGGAAAGAATTACTTTTCTAGTTTATACAACACATAAACAGACAAACGCCCCTTCTCCAGATGCTGCAGAAACACAGTGCAGGTTTGTGTATTCAGTCACTTGCAAATGATTCCTGGAGATCTGATATTTAGCAACAGTTTAAAATGTGAATAGGGCTTATATTAGCATATACAACATGTGGAACTAAATAGTANTAAGGACCAGAGATAAAAAGAAGAGAGGAAAGTTACACCTGGGTAACACCATGATGAATGTCAGGGGAAGTTATGAAAGTAATTCTGTGCATGCAGGGAGAATACTTTATTTTTGCGTATTACACACTGATACTGACCAGTGTTACTGTTACAGTTATTATTAGACTTGGGCTGGAAACATCATCTCTCACCCCACTTGCCATCATTAGTAGTTGCACCCATCTGTGTAAGGTAATTAATGGGTGGAACAAAAGCACTACAGCCTGGGGGTGGGGCAAGGGGGTGTGATTTATGCCAACCCCGCCCTCTTTATGTTTAATCATAGGGTTACTAAGAACGAGCAGGGCTTCAGGCAGTGCTTTTCCTTAAAACACTACATCAAAGCCCAGGTCCAATGGATTAGTATTATAATGCCAATAGAAATGCCCCAAATTCGGTCTTAACGCTTTGCTGGTTCCCGGCTATGTGAAGGCTATTGGAGCATGCTGGAAGTTGTAGTTTCTCAACATCTGGTGTGTCAGAGATGGTCTATGTCTGGTTGTGAGACACACACATAACACAATATGTGCCACATCATCATTATATCAACATTCAGGCGTTCCTTATGTTTTCAAGAAAGGTATGGCTAACAATGTAAATATGTTCTATTCATGTTTTATATTTCTTCACAATTGTTACAATTATATCTGCCACATAGGCAACTGCTGACAATTATAATCAATCTATCAGCAGTTGCCTATGTGGCAGATATACTCTGTGTATAGTAGACGTTAAATTAACCAGAATGTCAAATTCTAAAGGACACTCACTGACTACTACTAACAACCTTTTAAATATATAATATGCGGCGAATCTTATGCTGCAGCATCTCTAAACCACACATTTCTTATAGAAAAAGTATATATTAATATTATTATACATAGCCAAGATCTTACCTGCAACTAAGAGACTGCCAGCTTCTGTCACACTGACATTTCTCTGCCCGGGCGTTCTTTGCTTAGGCACTTTCTCCGTTGGCGGTGGCCGCTTGACGTCTGCGGTATTAGAGCCGCCAGCTTTCTGCGCCATTTTCTGCAGACCTCTTTTGAGCAGCTTCCCATCAGATTTTTGGGCCCAGACACTGCACCCCAAAACGTTCAACACCAAGGCAACCAGGAGCAGCCTCATGTCAGTATCCTGTTCTGTGAATTCCCAAACCAGAAACACACTGAAACCTCGGTAACACTTCTCTGTACTGCAAAATGACTGCAAGGACTTTTCTCAACCCAAGTCTGTTCCAAAACGAAATCCCCAAGTGGGTTTATNCTACACACAAGGTGAACTGCTTTCTCGTTCCCCTCCGTCGAATTTATTTTCTGTCTAAACAAACCTTCCCATCAGTTGTGATTTCCTTTCAGGTTCGGGAGGAAAAGAGGAGAGAGTTTGGGGATGTTGTCTTTGCGCTTTAAAAGTATTCCTTGAACATGTTCAAAGTTTTTTTTTATCAAGCACTAACTTATGAGCGATTGGACGAATACCAGTTGTATTCAGTGCTTCGAATATAAAGCTACCAAGTTCAGTTTGCGGCCTAGTCATGATGAATAGATGCTCTGTGTGTTCACCAGCAACATGCTAGAAGGTGGGGGCAATGAAGTTAAAACACTGCGACCTTTCTTTCCAGTTTCCTGCATAGAACAGCCGTACAGACAGGGTGTTGGGAATATATGAAGACAGGACCTAATGGCATGTTTGCTTATGCGACTTTCCTTTAGAGAATTTATGCACAGCTGTAATCTCACCATTAAAAACTTAAGAGAAATATCAGTTTCGATTGCTATTAAAGATTCTATAAGCCCTGGTTAAATATAGTAGAGACTTAGACTTATATTTACTAAGCCTTAGTGAGCAGATTACTGCAAATATTGAAAGTTAGGAGGACGTAAGGTTATTTAAATGCATTGCGTAAAGCTGTTAGTAACCCACCAGGGGATTCCTTAGATAAAAGCAATTCTATTTGATGTATTTACAGCCTTCCCCCAAGTGTACTGCAATGCCGAACAATCTTTTTTAAGGAATCCGTTTGAATTTTGAACATTATATCTAACATGACATAAAATAGAATATTAATGTGTGTATACATTATAGTGGCCTGAATATCAGGGAAAATCCCTGAAGAAATGTAGAATTCCCTGACTTCCTGAAGGGTTGGGCACCATCCCTGATGGGTATATATAGTTCAGGAAGCTTTTACCATGATAACAGAATTTAGAAATTGTGTCTATTTCTGTAAAGATAATCATGTCATCAGTTCTCCTACATACAACATTCGCAATTAATATTGAAAGTGGTTACTGATAATTTAGCATACAATAATGCTGAGAGAATTTGATTTATCCTAGAAAAATGCCCAGATGTGTACATTTATAGGAAGGCAAATTAAGGTACTGTATATATTCGAGTATAAGCCGAATTTTTCAGCACATTTTTTATGCTGAAATTGCCCCCTCGGCTTATAGTCGAGTCTAAAAAAATTATATATTTTTTTTTTTTGGTGTCATTATGTAGGGATGTGCTGACACTGACACTGGCCTACAGCATGACACTCATACACCACACTGAGTCCACAGAGCTGGCACAGACATGATAGTGTGCTGTATGGGTTACAGCATGGCACAGGAGCTTTACATTGCCTTATATGCCTTATATTAACCCTGCACATGCAGGAAACAGGGGGACAATAGAGACATATAGGGGAAGATCTATAGAAGCAGGATATAGAGATCAGAGTTAATGCAATCCTATGAGGGTAATGATCCATCAGTGACATGAGTGACACAAGCCTTTCACCGTGGTGATAGACAGACATACTGGGGGGGTCGGCTTATACTCGAGTCAATAAGTTATATCAGTTCGGGTCGGCTTATACTCGAGTATATACGGTAGATTTTTTTTTTCTACTTAGGTTTATTATGGCTCTCAAATCCTGGTCCTGGATTCAGCCAAGAACTAGAATACTGGATAAGTTGCTAATGCACAACTGTATGGATGCACAATATTTAAATCCAGGAGCCACCCTTTCCTTCTGATGAGAACTATTCTATTACAGTTTTGTTTCTTTTTCCATTTATCAAAACATCATTAACAAAAAATGTATATTTACAGTCAATCCTGGTTGTGTATAGCAACCAGTAGTTATTAAACCACAGCGGCGTTTTAATATATCCTGAGTTGATCATAAATATTGCAACAAATGTGTGTTCATCAACTCAAGCCACAATGTTTGAACATTTACTGCACTGTACCACGCCTTTTACCAAGACTAAAGGTTCCTAGCCGTGCCATGAAAAGTTGTAAAATGTCTATTTCGAAAAAACCCAAAACAAAATATATCATTGTTCTAAAGCATTGGGCCTATCAAATAAAGGAAACCACAGAACTGTTGTAAGGAGGGTCTAGTTGTATTTGGCAGTCTGGTCCGTTCTGTTCCTGTCATGTATTCGCCATATGTTGACTCATGGATACTTTTTAAATCCCTCAGACAGACTGTATCTGACTCTTAGGGCCAAAGGTTTCGTCATTTTATGAGCTGCGTCCCACAATGTATCTGTCTCATGTATTCAATCAATGACACTTTTCAGAGAGGCATTTTAGATTTTGGGCGGGATCCTCTATGGAACCTGGGCCTAAATTTACTAAGCAGGGAGATTGCAGGGAAATTGAAAGTGGGGATGTTGCCCATAGCAACCAATCAGATTCAAGCTTACATTCTCAAGTATGTAAAATGAATCTGAGTGCTTGAATCAGATTGGTTGTTATGGGCAACATCCCCACTTTCCAATCTCCCTGCTAGGCAAATTTAGGCCTTGGTGTTTATGAAAGATGCACAGGAAACAAATGTTTTTCCTCATTCTGCTCTCAGAGGTTTGTGTTATGCGTTCAGAGCTTTACTGCCTCCGTTCTCTGTACCATGTCAGAAACATGAGGCCCAAATCTAAGAATATGCCTATTTGTTGAGTAGGTCTACACCACAAAATTTTACATTCAACCCCCCCAACAATTTTCCTGAATTCAGAATTGCCCTGGTAAATATTACCTAGAGGGGTTGGTGTGGATATATTAAGGTAGGGGACTGGGGTGAGCTATTATAACTGTAAGAGTGAGGTAGTGCTGATCTGAATTCAGTTCAGTATTAGCATTGTCTTATTAGCATTTAATAACACTGAAGGCTGTAAGGAGAGGGCCTTGGGAGTAAAGTTAGTAACATTTTACTCTTTGGTAGTTTGAAGAGTCCTTTTCAAAACACTGGCAATGGATGTTAAGAAACTGAATAAAATAACTTTCTGCTGTTAGGGCGTGCTGGCTGTTATAGTATTCCAAGTGCTAGCATGCCCATGTCTGGTAGGGCATGCTGATACTTCTAGTACCACAAACAACAGCATGCCATTTTCCCTATAACTAAACACCCTAATTCCCTACACACTATCAATACAACCCCTAAATTACAAACATTGTAATTAATAAAAAGAAATAAACTTCACAAATCGCCCCCAAAAAAAGGCAAAAACCAACCCTTTAACTCAAAGATTCCTTTTTGTTACGGCATAGTTAGCAAATGGCTGTTCACAACTCTCTATGTTTGTTCATTTGGCTGACACTACGTATATAGTTGGGTATTTGCCCCTCACTTCTTGTATGAGAGCCTCTTTGCTCGTCTTTCCTGTCTAGTCACAGCATCCTTTTCTTTTTTTCTAGCAGAACCCCAGCTGTAACATAAGTACATATAGACACTGCCCTGCATCCTGGATTAAGCAGTTATTTGCAGGAAATGACTCAGTTCACTTTCACTGAATCGTTGCTGCCTGAGTGTTTGCAATTGCCTGTGATTCCCAGCATATTCCTTGGGTCCCCTGGGCACCCCATATGTTAGGAGTCTTTATATATAGCCCATCGTCTTATATCTGGTGATATACTTTTTCATAGGTTTGCTGTGTTATGATATATATTTAAGGCATTGAATGCTTATCATGATCAGAGAAGTTATTGCTAATGAGGTGTAAATTATACATCTTTTAATCATCTTCATTACTGAAGAAACTAGTTTTACATATAACTTCTTAGTCATACTTTCCCAATTATTCCTGCAAGCGTGATTCATTTAATCTTGCAAAACAATTCACAAAACTTTTTTCGTAATTGTTTTTTTTTGTTTAGTTTTTTTGTTTTTTTTTTAATCTTGCACATTCAATTTTGTTTTAGTACGTGTCAGAAATATAGTTTGTATCATAATTGTATTACTTTCATTTGTTACACATTTAGGGCTGATCCAGAGGTGAGCGTACGGCAGCTGGTGTGACGTTTCTCTGTGTGGTTATCTTCAGCACATGCTTGGAAATAAAGAGCGTCTATCCCATAGCTCACGGTGGCTTACGTTCTGAGGACATGTTGTGGAAGGGAAAAGGTAGAGGAATGTAGTCAATGTACAGGTAAAACCCTGCTTGTTGCCCAGTTTGTAGAGCCCAGCAGCGATGACCAGGTAGTTTAAACGGCGCCGTTCACACTGAGCTGCCCAGGTAATAGATCTCAGCAGGGCGAGAATAAAGACAACATGGATCAACGGCCCATTGCAGTGGGTATGACCACTATTGTGTGAGATGATAAATTATATGTGTGCCCATTTATTCATCACACTTCATCATCCTTTATCACACTTTGGGGGAATTCACTAACTGACGAATTTAAGAATTCATTTTTACATTTACCTAGGTCTGCTTATTGGAGGATATAATTGACAACCCATTCAACATGTCAGTGTGGCGGGTTTGGAAGTTAACACACAAAAAAAATCTAACCTAAGCTTTGACTATACCCCCTTTCTTCCCCTATTAAGTAATCCTGGTTTCCAAAATGGCAGAGCAGGTCATCCGTTAGATCGCTGGGCGCTACAATAACACCAGACTCCCACTGCCACCTTCTTCATCCAAATATTCTTGCCTGGTTCTCAGCCATTCAGTTGGAGTGGTTATTGGTGTGATCGCTTGTATGCAACAGGACTCCTTATTTTCAGGTCTCCTTATTTCTCAAGAATTCCAGCTGAAGACCTCAGATTATCAACTTGCATATGAGGAACAATGGAACATAAACTGTCCTATGAACTGGTGAGAGACAAGGAAGACCTGACCTGCTGACCAGTGAAGACGATGAGACGTTCTGTGAAGTGCCCACATCATCAGCTAATTGTATAAATAGTTACTGTCAGGTTTGGAACCGTACATCAACATATGAAGGCGTTAGACGTTTCTGGCCTTTGAATCAGGCTTTCCCTGTTTTCGAGTAAATCTTTCTGTACGTTGGACCACAGTTGTGACTGCATTGGACATTTGTTTATTTCGCAGATTTTAACATTCGCATCTTGCGATCTCATTGGGTAAATCATTGGTTCTTTACTATCGGTGTGAGCAGATTTAATTGAAAAGGTTTACTAGTTTCAACAACTTATACTGAAATAATACTTAGGCAGGTCCCAGTGGATTCATGAAATCACAGCACAGATACACAGATGTTATAAATACACATGTATGTGGGCCAAGTTGTGTGCATGTTTTACAAGACATATGTCCCTGGAAATAAGTCTGTACAGCTGACACAGTCTTTCCCAGCTAGCTGTACCTGTGCCCAAATACTGTTGGCAAAGAGCTAATGAAATACAGCCATTCATTAGTATTATAGTGTAATGGGGAAAAGTAATAATATACATATTCATTTGTCCTACCATTGGGACAAATGTTCTTGAAGTCTGCACTTGGCAACAATCCCATATTAGCCATATTATTCATCTTTCTTTCACATAGGACGCCATGCCTCAATTTGCAGCTGTCTGGGTTAATTAAAAGAAAATATTGTCCCAGTACTGGTGACGCAAATCCCAAGGCAGCAATACTAGGGGGCTGACCGTGGAATTGCACTCATCCACCATTCAGGGTTGCAGTCACACCAGCGACTGCCCATATTTCGACATTCGATAATGGCTTAATGTGGGCTGTATTTATTTTGACATACTGAGATTGCCAAAAAACATTTTTATGAATGGAGTAGTTAGGGTTAAGCATCAGCAGTTTAACTGTCAGCATTCAGACCACTGGATTATCAGACTGTACCCTTAAGAGGGAACATCTATACTGTACATTGTACTAAGGAGAAACACACACTTGCAATCATAGCCCAGCCTATCTGTCAGACGGTGTTGGCATCTGCCGCCAAGATTGTGTGTGTAATGTGAACCTCTCAAGGGGAGGAATGTGTTCAAGCAGGATATATTGTAAATTATTAATGTCATGGTTGAACAGATTCCACTGATGGGCTACAGACTATTCTTTCACCCATAAGAGCAGCTCTCATTGCAGATTGCTTTCAGTAAAGAGTTTAAAAATAAAACCACATCAATATCAATCAATCACGGGCCCCTGGCAGCTCTGGGCCCAGGTAAAGAGTACCCCCTTCTCACCTCTCTACAGCCCTGTCTGCAGTGGGTCCCAGACAAACAGTAAGACAATCTGTCCACAATATAAATCCACAGAAAATATCTTTATTTGGAACATGTCTCCTGATCTTTTGAATTGTACAGAAAAACAACAGCATCGCAAAACATTCCTGTACATAACCAGCACGACAAAGCAGCCAATTGTAGGCTAATGTGCATGATCATTGTGTATAGTCTACTATATACCATAGTGTAGTCTCCAGAAAGCCAAGCTATTGACTCAAGGTGACAGACTAGCTGACTGGCGAAATGAACTGTTTTTACTACATTTTCTTACATGTCCTCAATGTGTGTTTAATCACTCAATCATATCTCTTGGCAGACACACCTCAGACCACAAAACACAAAAGTTTTATTCCTTAGTTGAGTGAGTTCCCAGTGTGTATGTAATATATTTATAGGGGCTCTGTCCAAAACTGTTAAGTGCCAACTACAGTATGTTGTTTTCAGTGGACATATAACCTCAAGCTATATGGGGCCCCCTACCGATGTTTTGCATTGTCACATCTCATTGCTTTTTTTCATTTCTACATTCATTCATATTTCTGCAGCCCTAAGCAATATAGATAAGGTAGGTTGTGCAAAACATTTTAACGTGGTTAGTTGTTAATGGTGTCAGGAATGTCCTTGTGTTTCAGCAATTACACACTCATTCTATCTAGTCTGTATGAAAAAACCTAGAGACTTAAAGAATTATATAGCAGAAAAAGTAGGGTCTCCAGCAGCACATGTAAATAGTNAATAGGGTTATGCGCTAGCAGGAACAGGGCTGAATGTCACTGGCATGAAGTGGGGAATGCGAGCATCATAAAATGACAATATGAAATTTATATAGTAGAAAATGCAGGGTCCTCAAGCAGCACAGTATACCAAGAAATAAAAGATGCGTTAGTGGCTTTTTACAAATGTCACTCAAAGAAAAATGTGCTCAACAAAAAGTAACTTTTGTTTGCTATGGAAGGTAAAGCAACTGCTGCTATTCTGCTTGGCTGCTATTACTATAAGTGAACTAAGAGAGTTGGCATGTATATAATGTATTACACTGGATAAATATAGGAGGAAGGGATAACAGGAGGAAGGAAGGGAGGCCCTGCTCAAGAGAGCTTACATGCTAAGGGAGAGAGAGAACAGTACAGAAGATATTGGGGTGGGGAGAAGAGGGTAGAGAGATTAGGTGGAGGTGGGGTAGGCCAGTCTAAATAGCACATGCCCCTATGTATCAGTTCCCAATTTCCTATAGAGTGTAAGCTTGCAGGCAAGGCCCTCTTATCCACACAAGCTGTCTGTTACCACCCAGTCATGTCTTAATGATTGATGAAATTGTTAAGTGCAACGTAACCTAATGGCGCGATTATAAATACCTGTAAATAAATAAATTCATAAGTAATAGTTAAATAATATATAGGGCATTTGCATGTCATGCATAAATAAGTTCCCCTCAGATATGCCACAGAAGCATGTGATCTTTGGTATCAGCACCTCATCAGTTTTTCCTTTCATCATACTCCCCATTGTCACATCTTAGCAGATAATTCAGTGCTGTCCACTCTCCATTTCAAGAATTCTAAGTATGTTAGTAACCAACTCATAATCTACCTCTAGTTGCAAAGGAAAACACACGCTGAAGAATAAAGAAGAAAAATCCTACAATAATTTTATTTTATTTTAGTTTTTTCACTGAACAGATCCATGCCAGCTTTTTTATTTCCCCTCCTCTTTTCCTGTTTTTGTTAACCTGGGAATGCTCAATAATAAAAACCATCTTACATTTGTTTGCCTTCAGACTCGAATTGCAAAGTCTGCAGTCTGGTTTAAATTAAGGGCTCATTTTTCTCAGCAATACTGTAGTTTATATAATTTTCCCCTCTTTTATGCCTCTCAATCTCCTGCCTATGCCCTGGTACTCTGGCTGAGGTCTGGATGGTTCGCTTCAGCTCGGGCAGTCAGAGACTGGAAGAAAATACGAAGTAAGCAGTTGAATGCTTCGTATTTCCCCCCTCTCTCTTTCTGCACTGCGGACCATATCCATATCCGTATAACTTGAAAGTTACGCCTGGGCAATACCATGATGTTATTAGAAATTGGTTACTTAACATCATCGCTCAACTCTAATACTGTTTCCAACAGATGACATTTACCTCCCCTGTTTTACCAAGCAATAACTGTATTCTCTTACTTGTAAGTCTGGATCTGGTCCTATGTTATATAATAAACTCATAGCACAAAATATATATGTTGTTATCATGAAAACACCACCGCCATATGTTTAAATGGGGCGTCTATCTGGGATATTAAGCATATTAATGCATAAAGTAACCATAGCAGGTGCGATGGTCACAGCTCTGAATGGCCATGTCTTTCTTACTTCCAGTGTACTTGCCTTTCTCTCCCCAGGTCTTGATCTGCTCTCAGAAGANGAACATTCATAGACACCTGATCTAATGTATTAAGAGCAGATAGGAGTACACCATAAAGCTGGCCACACACTGGGACGATTATCGGTCTAGAGTGGTGGGAGCCAATAAACAGGCCGATATTCCCCTGGAGAAATGTCCTGTTACTGGCCCCACACACTGTGAGCGATAATCGAGGAACAGGATAATTGTGAATGGGGAGAGTCCTGCTCTGATTGACAGGCATCACGCCCAGCTGATTGGATGGGATACCTGTCAATCAGCACAGGACTTTGTCTCCCCATTCATACTAACCTCTCCTACGGCAGCTGGATGTCCCACACTATGGCTCTGGTAAGTATTTTTTTGGTCACAGAGAGGGACACAATGAAAATAAAATAAAAATTATATTATATTTGGGATATGGGAAAGGATCCACACTTCCATTGTTCCAGGTTCCAAATACAGCACCAGAGGGCCAAGTTTCAACATGCTAGATTGCTTAAGCCCACTTTCGTTGGCTAGTAAGAGTCAATAGATTGCCACATCTATTTTTATAATACTCCATTGTCAAAAAGCTATTAGGCTTTCATAAAACAAAGTACAACAATGAAGCTATAGGTGTGCACTATTATCTTATGTGATTGTATGAGAACCTGTGAGCCCCAATAAAACCAAAATCAAAAAACACCTATACTTTCCAGCAATGTAATATGAACGATTTTGTCTGAAGTCTGAATCTAGGACCAGAACCAGACTTGAAAATAATAGAGGAAAATTACACCTGGGTAAAACCATGATGAAAATAAAAATCTGGATATTAAATGGGAGCAGAGCATAGAAACCCTGCTCCTGACCTAACAGTTCTCTACCTTGCTCCACCAGAGAAGGGTAGACGAGTCTTAAGTATCTTAAACCCAATGCTTTTGACCCCCTTATAATAATAATATAGGGTGCCTTAGTAGTAATGCAGCTGTTGCCTTGGCTGCTGAAATGTACATTCCTGGACAGCAGCTTGCCCCCACCAGGGCACTTAACGTCAAGCAATATGTGGATTTTCTCTTTAATAAGCTTAGTTGACCTTAATGATTCTCAACGTACCTTTGTTTTTTTGCTGACATTGGCATTTTAGTCTGTGCAGGGTTAATGGTCTCTGCTAGGATCTGAAAATATTTTGCACATTACACCGCAAGCACATGAGCTCAGCGGGAGACCTTTAAAACGGAGAGTTATCCAAACACATCCTGGAAGCCTTATCCAGCGTGGAAGCCAGTGAAAAATTCTGGATTAAACATAGATATATATCACCCTTACGGATCTCATTATCAGTATGTTTCCCTGTTTTCAAATTAACTCAGCAGTCTAATCAACACAATAAAGGACTTGTTTGCAGGGAACAATGAGGGGAGGAATTATTGTATGCCAGGGGAATGTACGTAAGTGGCTGTGGTGCATTTTGAATCTATGTTATAGAGCCTGCAATGCAACCGACCGCAATTAGATGCGTCATGGTAAAGGTAAGAGGGCACATAGTCAATGTACAGCGAGGCGCTCTTATCCAGACCCAGGAGAGGGGAAGCACCACAAAGGACCAGTAACAACTGGACAATATATGCCAAGTTGCCACTGCAGAGGAAATATATAATCATTTCCTTAATTGATTTTAAGATTGAGGATATACCTTTGTTTTATTTACTCTGTGATATTTGCATCTACCATCTACAATGCACAGTATAGGTATAATCTCTTAGTTAGTGTATAGTATAGATTTTCTTTCTTAGTCATTGTATTTTACAGGTGTTCTCTCTTATTCAATGTATAGCAGGCATCGAAGTGGGCCGTTATGGCATACCGGCAACTCTTCTCCCAATAAGCCCTGCCCCTTGATAAGTCCCACCCCTTCATATAGGAGGGGGGCGTTCAGTGCAAAAACCGCAGGTCTGGAGGGGGAGGGGCTTGAGCACTGATGTATAGTATAGATGTTTTCTCTTAGTCAGTGTATAGTATAGATGTCTCTCTTAATCAATGTATTGTATAGATGTTTCCTCTTAGTCAGTGTATAGTATAAGTGTTCTCTCTTAGTCAGTGTACAATATAGGTGTTTCCCTTTTAGTCAGTGCATAGTATAGATTTTCCCTCTTAGTCTGTATACAGTATAAACATTCCCTCTTAGTTGATGTACACACAGTATATGCGCTCCCTCTTTGTCAGTATACTGTATAGGCACTCCCTCTTAGTCCAGATAAAATATAGACAAACCCTCTTAGTTGATGTACAGTATAGGCATTCCCTCTATAGGTAGTACCCCCCCTTGCTTTGCAAGGAACGTTTAAATCCAAGACCCTACCTTAACCTTTCCACACCACACAACATGTAATATAGTGCCTATACAGAGAGGAGGATAAAGGCTTTGTCAGTTGTAATTGCACAATTTAAATAACCTTGTCCAAGCTTCCAGGTCACCAAACTCTACTTTCGAAATTCCAATGCATATACATAGTACATGTGGTGGATGCTCCATCACCTCAGGTACTATTGTTCCAGAGATGGTGTTAGCATTTTACCTAAATCTCTGAAACTGCGTAAATGGTCTCCTAAATGACATGGCGATGGAAATTGCAGAAATTGAGGCAATAAATAGTTACACACACACATATAATAATCATTTATTAGCAACATAAACAATAGTGAATAAAATTCACTGCCAGTTAAGATATAAACACACATGACATAGTAGCTTTCCAATAAGCAAAACAATAATTAAACTATAATTAATCTATAATCAAAATGTTGGAATACACCACAAATCACCCACAGCTGTAATTTAGGAAGAGACCAAACAAACTAAATGTCAGGGAACAAAACTCCAGACTCCAGGCCGGTGGTTGTTTCCAACAATCTACTTAAAAAATGTCTGGTCCACTTTTGAGGAGTTTATTTGGAGCGACTATGCAAAAACTAACATTTAATCAGATTTTGGGGTTAAGCTGGACGTGATCTAAACTGTGTAACAGATCTCTAACACTTAAACCGCTTGCTCGAATCCACCTTATTTCACCTTATTTAGTGGACTAATGTTTTTGTTTACCTCAAAAATTAAAAAAAAAAAAACACTTTTATTGTAGAAATAGTCATTGAAGGCAGTGGGGTATATTTACTAAGCGGTGATATAGCAGTGAGATTGAAAAGTGGGGATGTTGCCCATAGCAACCAATCAGATTTGAGTTCACATTCTCCAGTGTGTAAAATGAACTGAGATCTTGAATCTGATTGGTTGCTATGGGCAACATCCCCACTTTCCCTATCTTACTGCAATCTCACTGCTTAGTAAATATACCCCATACTGTCCAATATTGGGCAGATTTGGTAAAATTGGGCTAAACATACCATCTAATATGGGCACTCACATTGGCTGTGGCTGCCAATTTTCATGTCAATATTGTAAAAATGTATCCACGTATCCATCTGTAGTTTTATAGATGTATGGTAAGTTTATACAATAAAATACCACATAAATGTCCTAAACAAAGGCGGTGATTAGTGTGTGTGTTTCAGTGCTGGAGTTCATGACGTTCTTAGCTGTTGTGAAAGAGGAAATTAGAATTTGGCCAAAATCACAACTCAGCAGGAGCACGGGATCGTGTAACACCATCCAACTGACAGCTGCTTGCTTAGGATCACTACAGTGTAAATGCTGGCTGGGTTTCTTCTTTTCCAAGGTAATGTCCAGTGAACAGCGCTGTTCTGTCCCGTTAGCTTGCCCCCTTTTGTTCTGCAATTACAGTTTTGTTTATCCAGCTCACTTTGACTCACGTTATTGAACTTTGCCAAGTAGTCTAGACTTAAAGTCATTCCAAAGCTATTCAAGTTTCCTTGTTGGCCTTGCTGGGTACCTCCCTTTCCTAGGCTACCAGCAGGAAGATAAGAGCTAAGAAGAGTGTTTGATGTTAATGATATTACAGCTGGAAACATTACAACAGTCACAAAAAAGATCTTTCTCAGTAATTGCCTGGAAAAATGAGAAGAAATTTTGATGAAGAAGAAGTTTTTTGGATTATTTATGTACACCGCAGTATGGACAAGTGGTCACCAATTGAACGTTGGGCAACGTAAGGGCACAAATGTGCAGAGCACATGTATCAGCTTACCATGATCACGTGTATTGCAACACAAACAGTTACTGCAACCATACTATCTCCTATATATTCTTATTTTTCTTTAGAGGTCATAGGGTAATACAGAATTCAAAAATTGGTGGTTGCCACAGATAATGGACCAGATCCAGACAGATACGTACTATTAAACGTAAGTAAACATACAAGCAAGTTGGCAAAACCATGTTAAATTGCAGGGGGGGGTAAAATGAATGTTAGTGTTTGCATGCAGGAAGAATACTTTATTTTTGCTTATTGCCACAGATACTGACCAGCGTTACTGTTACACTATTATTAGACTTTGGCTTTGCAATTTAACCCCCCTGCAATTAAACATGGTTTTGCCCTCTCACTTGTTACTTCAATAGTAACAAGTCTGGATTTAGTCCAATGAGTAATGAATATTTTTTTTTTAACTGTTAAGTAACATATATCTAAACAGAAAGGTAAGATGTCCCTTATGACCAGGAGGGGGAGATCTTCATATACGTAACAATAGGAAGATTAATGAGGCCACTAGTAAGGCCAGGAAGTGAGAGAGAATTTATAGTAGCCTGAGGCCTTTGAATTTATATTTACTTTATATTTATAACTTAGGCTGATAAAACTTTTTATTATATGTGCCTCCTTTTGGTTATAGGTTGTTAAAAAGAGGTATGTTTTTGATACGGACATTCCTGTCAATCATATGGTGACAAGGGAGCGTCAGAGAAATAAGATGTCCTGATATGGGTGTAACTATCACTATAGCAGCCAGCTATGGGGCCCGCAGCCCTAGGGGACCAGGCAGCCCCAATGCCGGATTACCCAGGCTCACCAGCAGTCAGTGGTCAGGAGGTTCTGGGAACGGGATCCCTTAATGGAACCCACAGCCAGATTTACTGTTTACTGTTATGTTATATTGGTTTTTATGTATTTACTGCAGTTTGGGGCCCCCATGTTTGTATATATATATACATATATACAGTGATACTTTCAGGATCAAGGCTTTCTGGGGTAAAAAGGCACCTCTTCACAAACAGCAACATAGGACCAGTCACCAGTCCAGGAGTTTGATACAAGTAGCCGCAGCTAGTTTTTGCTCACCAAAGCAACAAAACATAAAAGAAAATACTAGCCCATCTGCACACTAACTAACAAAGTCATGTTGTCAGCACATGTCTCTCAGGCTATCTGCATGCTCCCAGTTCAGTGAGACCCTGAACACAAACCTCACACACCTAATGAAGGTGCAGACCTGATTAGGCCTGAACAAGCCAAAACCCGGACTGGGCTTGGTGGTTGGTGGATGATCCAAACCCCAGGGACCCTATCTGACTTTTACCAAAAGACAAAACACACTGTTGGGAAAGGTGTTTCCCAACAGAAACAAATGACATACTTTCTCCCTGGGGTTTCATAACATACATGAAAAGACCAAAATACCGTCCCTCTATCACAACACCCCTGACCTTATCACAATAGGATATTGTGAGCGGGAGGGGATTTCCAGCAGTAAGTTGGAGACAAACAGCAGCTTTTTGGTTCAACTGGCCTCAGCCAGTTTTATTCCACACAATAAAAAACCAAATCAAAATCCTAGCCCGTCTGGGCACTAACTAAACATAAGTCTTCCTGACTACCACTAATAACAAAAGACCAACCAGGATCCAGGCACCAGCAGTTCCAGGGTCTCCCACACAGTTTGTACAATCCTTCCCCAGG
>JABWIB010005645.1:9223-28328 GCA_016617825.1 Platyplectrum ornatum
TTCACGACATTTGCGCATTTTTCACGAAAAAATCCTGACTGTATCAACCAAAATTTACCACTAACTTAAAGTACAATGTGTCACGAAAAAACAATCTCAGAATCAGTTGGATACATTAAAGCATTAAAAANTTATTACCACATAAAGTGTAACATGTCAGATTTGTAAAATAGGGCTGTGTCATGAAGGACCAAATAGGCTGCGTCACGAAGGGGTTAATCTAGGTGGTGGGTTCTGTGTAATTGCGTAGTATTTTCCCTGGAAAAAAGCTATATTCAATTTCGCCCCTCACATGCCAATATGGTTTTGCTCAGGTTTAGACTTTTTCTTAGACACACAAAATGTCCAGTAAAAAAAACTTAATTCATGTAACAAAAATGAGGAGCAAAATAAAGATGGATTTGCAAGCAAAACATACAGTTTTCATAACTTTGGAAGCTCCAAACAACTCAAATATATGGCGTTCCTGCATATTTACCCACAAGTTGGTATGGCCTGGGGAAGCCAGGCTTTGAGCTATCCACATGATAGCAATGCCATCTATGACATCTAGCCGAAGAATATATATATATTATATATTGTATGACTTATGATTATGAATAACTCAGTTCATATGGACAGTTTCTTATGTTCTCAATGCAGAATGGACAGAACTCATGCACCAATCATGNGGTTGCCAGTTGGGAGGAGAAGTAGGCAGATAAGGGACTCTTTCAAAGATGGGAGAAAAATAGCAATATACATTTCCAGTAAGTGTCAGTGTTGCTTTGATGGGGATATCACCTTTTCTTGCCAACCCAGGCCAGAATCTCGCAATGGGGTATATATTCTGTTTTCTCCCTTTTTGTTTAATATTGTTTGTATCTATGTTTCTAGTTAATCTAGTGACCCTTTAATGTTTTATCTTTTATCCATATAAGCATTGTACTCTTTTTGTAAAATAGCTGTGAGCAACCATTCAGAATGTGAGCTCGAATTTTATTGGTTGCTATGGTCAACATCCCACTTTTCAATTCCTCTGCAAACTCCCTGCTTAGTGAATTTAGGCCTATGGGTTAAAAACAAATATGAATAAAGAGTTAACAGCAGAGTTAACAATTGTGCAGAAATGTCCTTTACAAGGGTTGGATATCCAGGACATTTCTATACAATTTAGGGGGAGTCAGTAGTTACAGTCAGTAGTCACAAGGAGACACAGTGAAATCTAGGACCTGATTCAGGGATTCTGACGGCCGCAGCGAGCAAAAGCTCTGAATAGAGTGCAGGGAGAGGGGCAGCCGTATGCCCCGCATCCCTGCGCTAAGGTAAAAGCTGCATAAAAGCTACTAGTGTGTCACCGCAGCGATCGCTGTGATCATGAAGGACGGAAGTCACTGCTGACTAAAAAATGTATAAAAAAAACCAACACATTTTATTTATTTAAATAATAATAATTTTTTTTTTACACTTAATGAGGCAGGTAATTGTCCATAGGACATTACCTGCTTCTATGGCTCTGCACTATGCCTGCACCTTGCTAAGCCGGCTAAAATTGCACATTTAAATGAGAGAAGTTTTCTCATTACCATATGCCGGAGTCTCATATGCCGGAGTCACAAGCCTGGCTGGCGGAGACACAGGGCTGAATCAGCCCTCTAGTCACTAAACCTCATAACTCCTTTATGGGTCAAATGTAGCAACCTTATGACCCCATGTTTGCACACTAAAACCTGCCAGTACACCAGGGTTGCCCATTCTCCTGAAATTGATGGGAGACTCAAGAATTTTAGGCAGTTCTGCCTCAGCCCCAATCAGCATAATGGTGGACGGGGCTTGATTATGTGAATTTATCATAAATCACGCCCTGTGCCCAATCCCCAAGGTGNCTGCCTTTTTTTCCTTCTAGTTTTACTGGAGAGCTTGAATTAAATTGGATTGTGAAAATGCATTGTATTCCTACTGAGGGCTATCCCTTGTAAACTGTTGACATTAATATGACAAGCCTGTTACTGTGACAAAGAGTGGCTCTAATTACCTGGAACCTAGAAGAACAAGAAAAGGTTTTTGGATGCAGAGATTTCTCAATATAATGTAGCTGAGTTAATGAGTCACAGGGAATCATCAGGTAAGAGGATGGGCCCTGTATTGTATATTTTATCTCAGTCATGAATAATATTGGGTGGGGTGAGAGCAAGGAAGAGCTTAAATACAAGGTAGTCAAACATGGATTACATAACTTCTTTTGGTGTAGGCGGTAGAATAGCTTGTGGTAAATATTCCAAATCCTAATTGTGCAATATCTGAATAAATATATGTGATGAAAAATGAGATATATACAGACATAAATTTGTATTTTTCTTGAAAACAGCATAACACTATAACAATAACACTATAACTTTTACACTTTACAGTACTGTGTACTGTGTAACAACATATCATAACAGGCAGCAGAGAAAGCCACCACTACGCAGTTGAAGAAACAAATAGAAAACAATATGGGTAGTAATGGGTGAAAATATATTAACACAAGCTGGGAATCTATGAAGACTGATAGTAACAGCTAGACTAGATGTCAATGTATATCAGAACAAAAACTCCTGGGGAAGGCTAATGTAAAATATGTATAAAATGTGCAAACAGAAAACAGGATAAAAGTCAAGAGGTGCTGCCTACACCCCTGAAACCACTTCAGGGTCATTGACGAAGCACAGTGCCCTTCAGAATGCAATATAATAACATGCAGTATGTAAATTACAGAGTGCATATAGAGGGCGCAAGGTTTGTCCACACATTTCACTTGAATGTGCTAAGGAAACGGATTTGGGTTTCTTCAAAACTGGATTCACTGAGCCAACAGCACATAGATGTCTGTCCAGACTACAGGGTTTAAACACAACAGGGCTGATCCATAGTTAAGAAGCGAAGCCAAGACAGGTGAAAGTGCAGACATAAGCGAACCCATGTTTCAATGTAAGAGAAGGCAAAATAATCTGTGAAAACACCACTAAGGTGTCACACACTAGAGCAATTATTGGTCCGATCATCCAATTATCCGGTGATTACACCAGTTATTGCTGTATTGTGTAGGCACATTTTTATTTTAAATGATGACGTTTTTCGAACCCCAACGTTTAAACGTATTCTTACCATAACTCCNCTTTTTCACTACCGTAGCGCTCCATCTCCTCCCCGCTACCTCCCGTAACTGTTCCCTCTTCCATTNATAACAATAATTTTCTATGAAACACAAATTCCAAAGAGATACAGCTGATTAAGTCAGTTGCATTTTTTTGGCGAAAGGGGCATTCATAGCGGCAATTACATCCCTTATTAAGGATTCCACACATTTTTTTAAATATTTTCCATATAATTTATTAGAATGAAAGCTATCTTTTAAGTACATGTGATGTTGACTCACTGTACTCAAATATCTCTTAATAGTGGTATGCAGGGGATTCACATCCACTGTTGACAGCCAAATGCTTAATTATTTAGATATCCCTAATTGTGCAGACTGCCATCTATAGTAAGGATGTTGACATGGTACATTACACCAGTTGTCACATGGCAGTCGGAAGAAGAGTATACCAATGAGGAGTAATTGTTCCTTTTTATTGTATTATGACTTATGGAAAGAATTGCACAGGAAAGCTTTTTTGGAACAAGGATAACCATTAGCAGTAGTAGTCGATGCCTACTTATTAAGACCAGTTTGGTCAAACTTTTTGATGCACCAGATTTCCTATTTGATTCCCAATATAATATTCTCATTCACACATAAACTATTTTTTATATTGCACGAAGTGGATACATCTGAAGACATACTTTGCTAGTGTAGTGGCCTGAACCAGCCGGGTAACTGGAAAGAAGGCCAGTAGGATATATTAAAACTGACTGTTTTGTGGAAATGTCTTGCAGTTAAACAATGTGAAATGCACAAGCTGAACCATAGATAAGGAGCTAGTTACACATTCTTAAGCTCCATAGAAACTTCTGTGGAAACAAATTAGTGTTCCACTGAGGCAGATTATCTGCTGTGGGGATCTATTCATGGGTAGGAACAGTGAAATACATCTGATTGTCTTTTGTGTTGGCTTTTAAATGGCAAACATTAACAACAACTTCAAGTACCATATAACTACTTAACTATTGATTTGGACTTTGCAATGCTGTGGATAACTAAGCACACAATCATTCCATGGCGTTCCTGTTATTAACATTTAACATCAAAAGAGCATCTAATCTATATGTGTAGCAAAGGGAATAGTAAAAAGCCTAAAAAAGCTATTGCTTGATATAGCTTACTGCTGTCCGGCACACATTAAGGACCTACAAACGATAAATGCATGTGTATTAGACACTACTACAGACTTGGTTCTCTGGACTATGTGCTGCAAAGTTTCCTACTCTAATTTACGGAATAAATATGAAGTTATGCAGTATGCAAATGCACATTATGTTCCCTGCACACCACAAAATATAAAAATGAGTTTAAACCCCTAAAGCTGACCTCACACTAGAACGATTATGTCTGACAGTAGGAGGTGGCCGATAATCAGGACGATTATCCCATGGGAAAAGGTCCCAATATTGGTCCCTATTGGCAGTGATAATCCAGCAACAGCAGTGAGGCGAGAAGGGGCTACTGGTATTGACAGGAGGCCCTTTCAGTTGATTGGTTGCAAAGATCTCCTGTCTATCTCTGCACTGATTGGCTTCACAGGCCTCCTATCAAAGATGACTGGAATCCTATGCAGTGGAGAAAGTCTGACCAGCTGTGTGGCACATCTACCTCCTGGCTGAAGTTTCCCTGTCTTGCAGAATACAAAACTTCTATTACTGTATTATTGCTGGTACAGTGGAGGTACAGGTCCCCGCCCACACACTAGAAGATATTTTCCCCTCTGCACGAACAGAATTTTACCCAAAACCCACAATATTCATGGGCTTTGGGTAATAATTGGTCCATGGATGTCTACATAAAAAAAACCCCAATGGCAACAAAACGCCAAAAAACTTAAACAAGCGACATNGCTGATCANGTGTATTTTCCGATTGACCACCGATGTTGGTTTGTTTACTTTAAAAATTAAAAAAACATATACTCACGTTACAGATGTCTTCGTTGNGCACGTGAGTGGTGTCCAGCTCCTTCTCCTTATGCGTCGGTACGTCCAGTGCAGCCGGAGAGGACGCTGTATATGCGTGACCCTGTCGCGCATATACAGCGTCCTCTCTGTGCAAGAGGGAGACGCCGGCGCATTAGGGGGAAGGAGCTGGGCACCACTCCGGTGCCCAGCGAAGACATCTGGACAGTAAGAATATTTTTATTTCATTTTTCTCTATTTTTTACAGGGTATTTCTTTATTTCCGTATGGCCGCCATGAGAATGACATTGTTTCGTGGATGCATCAGTGTTTCCTTTACTTAAAAATTGCATATGTATATGTCTTATGTATGTCCTGACAAATATTCAACATGGCTTACATTACTGAAATTCCATTACATTCCAACACTGGGCATGGTTTCATTAAATAAGGGAAAACTTTTTAATCTCCTCAGACTGCTGTAATCTAAATACTTCTTGGAGTTCGGAGAGTTCTAAGCACACTTATTTGGCAACGTTCTCTTCAGTAATGAGGTGATAATTAACAGTGTTTGCTCATGCGCTGGTTGAACACTAATAGGTCGAATTTCTAAAAGACATACTCTTATTTAACTAATTTTTTATTATTACTAATCTTGCTAAATAAACTATTTTACTATATATATATATATATATATATATATATATATATATAAAACAACATATTAGAAAGAATTAGAAGGGGACTGTGATGTAAGTATAATGAAGGACCACATACACCTGGAATTGTCTAATATGGATGAACAGCTTTAATCAAGGTATCGGGTAGTTTTGTGTAGGGGCTCTGTATAAAAGTTTGCGTTGTTAGGCAATTCTAGAATACAGCAGTGATAGGGGAGATTAGTTATTGTTCTGATTGTCAGAAGTTAATTTTATAATTGCCTGACACGGAACATGATTNGTGAATGGCAAGAGGCTGGTAGAGTTTCAGAACCGTGAATCCAGTGACACCACATAAGTGCTAGAATAAGTTTTTACACTAAATTTTGAAAAGATTGATTGTCAGCCTGCGAATGATTNTCACAGCTTTTGCAGTGATACTCAGTTATTCAAGCTGACTGCTTTGGATAACCCTTCAAATAAGACACAACCCATGCTGCAAGCTCTGCAATCTAGTGTGTGTTTGGAGGGGTTATCCTCTCAATCAGCCTAATGCAGCTGAGAATGCNCATATAAAAAACTTGCCTATTACATTTTAAAAAACATGTTATTATCGTTATTGCATTATTATATAATATGTGTAAGGGGATGAGCAGTCTCACCCACATAAGCTTTATGTAGCCATTTTGCAATGTTAAAGTCTGTGAGTGCAAAAGTAGTACACACCACTCATATCCATGGCACTTCCAAAACCTCTAGTGTACAATGTAAAAATCCCCCGACCCTGTCTTGTTTATCCTGACCATCACTACAATTCATTCACGCATTATATTTTTTACATATATACATTATAATTTTACAGCATAATATACAGAAAATATCTGTACATTCAAAAAGTGAAGGGAGCCGGTGCCCCCTGTTCTCTTTGTACTGGAGGGTTGCCTGTGCCAAATGATTCTTTTGGCTCCTTTTTAAAGATCTTGGGGTATATTTACTAAGCGGCGAGATTGCAGTGAGATTGGAAAGTGGGGATGTTGCCCATAGCAACCAATCAGATTCAAGCTCTCGGTTTCATTTTACACACTGGAGAATGTGAACTCGAATCTGATTGGTTGCTATGGGCAACATCCCCTCTTTCCAATCTCACTGCAATCTCACCGCTTAGTAAATATACCCCCTTGACTCTCAAAAAGCCAATTCATACCATCATAGTTTACTTTGTTCTGAGATGGCTTCCAAGGCACTGACCCCACTGAGGTAGAGATGGATGACTGNTCCGGTCAATGATAAAGCAATGCATAAGAGATGCTGCAGCTTGTCTTTGGTACCAGAGGTCCATTATTTTGTTTTTTACACTGTGTACAGCACACCACATGTTTCATGCAAATTTCTGCCATATACTTTGGGCATTTCCTGTGCTAAGTACTTTTTGTACTTGTACTCATTCAACAGCTCACGAGTCTCTCCTCCTTACCCTATTTGTGAAAAAATATATGTTAAAAATGGATGCTCTACTCTGGCTAAGGTTATTACAGCAAGATGTTAACCATTTTATTGACTTGGTTACTGCTGCAGTGCAACATGAGTTGTACCGATACACAGAAAAAGACTTTCCTTAAGTTTTATATTATATGGGGTAGGTAAGAAAAATAGTGCTATAATAATTCATTAAATAAATAAATATAATAAATAAAGACATAAAATATAGATGTGAGGTTTCTTGTATCTAGCAATGGTATTAATGTTAACACTGGCAATCGTCAGTGTTTTAGTTGTCATCGTCCTCATCATCAAAGTCTACCTGCTCTNATACCATGTAAAGCAGGGGATTTCCATTCACTATACCTCAGTCCTAACCATTTGCAGAGGGCAAATTCCAAAATGTGACACATGTTCTGGAACTGGACTATAAGAGTGTCAGCTTGCAAATATGCCAGTGTGACCAGTTTCAAGGGCAGTTTGGGCTCGTACGTGTGTGAAATTGAAACGCAGGTGTCGTAAGTCAAGCTCAGGGAGAGTAAAAACCTCCCATGGAGCAGTAGATCTTCATCTTGGTTTTCAGGATAAAGAACCAAATTGACACAAATTGTTGCCACTGACTTTTTTCCACACAATATCATCATCCAAATTTGACAACCGGTAATGGTATAATATTATTATCATCATTAGTGCCAGATCCACAATGATCATGTTACATATTAAAACTTCCACAATGGGACTTCCGGTGCGCAGCGCTTCCTGGCTGGCCGCATCCCGGTGGAGCTCCGTCTGGGGATTGTGTGCACGGCTCCCCCCCTGCCTGCGGGCGGTCGTGTGACGACTGCCCACCTCCTCTGNGCTGCCAGGCTCCCCGTGGACCCTCTGGTGCTGGTCCTGTCGGTGGTGCAGTGGTACGTGGCCGAGGCGCCCGCAGCTCCGCTCTCCCTGGCCATCAAATTGAGCGTTGAGCGGCGGCCGTGCAGCACCTCCCGCCCCCCCTCCTCCGCGAGGTGGTGTGGCGGCCATCTTGCGCTGCCCTGCGGCTCCAGCTCCCCCTGCTCCCCGCCCTCGTGCTGAGAGCTGTCTCCTGGGGGCTGCAGGAGAGGTGCCCAGCTGCCTGGTGGGCTGCTCTGATGGGAGCAGCTCCTTGCTTCCAGCGGTGAGCCCCCAGCTGTGCTCCTGTGCTGCCCAGCATCACACATTGGCGGCCATCTTGCAGCCTGTGCCACACTCTGGCTGCAGCACAGCATAGCACAGTGCTGCCTGGGCCCATGTGACAACTCTGACTGGACCCACACTGAGGCATCATCTACTGCTGCCCCTCTATCCACAGCCTCCCAGGTGGCCCTGCCTGAAGCTTGAGCCCCCACTGGGCCACGGAACTAGCATGCCTGCTGCTTCTGCCCGCACTGTGGGAGTCCCTCTCGGTGGCCTATTGTGGATTCCCTTGGCTACCCTGCTTGCACCTCGGTGAACCACCCCTCTCTCTAATCTACTACAGCCTCCCTCTTCTGGGGATGATGTGCTGTTGACGATGCCACCGTCCTGTGGGGGATGCTACCACCACCACCGATTAATCTGCTGACCCTCCTTCTGCATCTGTTGGCCTCCGCCTGCCATGGGGAAGGACAAGCGACGTGCGCAACGGAAGGACTTGGGCACCCCGGGGTCTGCCGCCTCTCAGGATGAACTGCATCCATACCTCCGCCAGCCCGTCAGCCCATCTGCCTCCGAGTCATCGGACCGGGACCCCCGCCTGCAAGCCCCTTCAAACATTGCTGTTTGACAATGGTGTTTTGGTGGTTTGGTGGGGTACTCCTTTTTCCCCACATTTTCCATGCTTTACTCATTATGGGCAAAGGTGCTGGCTGTGCCAGATCACCCCTCTCTGGGTCGGGAGGTCCTTTTTCACCTCCCTGGCCCAGACANGGATCATTTGTTTTTCATGTTTTTGTAGTTTCACTGTGTTTTGCATTTGTTTTCTTGTCTTCCATTCCCCCACCACCCTTCTTTGTCTCCTCCCCGCCATCCTCCCTGGGTCCCAACCTCTCCCCCCCCTGCTCCCCCTCCCTCCCGGAATGCTGGAGGTCTCTACTAGTCCCTTCCTGCCAGGAGCTATACGCCCCTTCCCCTCCCACTAGGTATATATGGCTGGTGATTTGCATGTCCTCTCATTAAATGTCCGAGGGTTGAATGTGCCTGAAAAGCGGCCCACCCTCCTCAGGTTCCTCCGCTCCCAAAAAGCTGACATCGCCCTCCTCCAGGAGACCCATTTTAGTTCCCGCACAACCGCCCCGGTCCTCTCCAATGTCCTTTTCCCGCAGGCCTTCTATAGTAATAACCCAATGGGAAGTTGCTGGGTGTAGCTATTCTGATCGCTATGCGCCTACCTATCTCCCAGATTTCAGCGCATGAATTCATTGCCGGTCGAGCCCTACTGGTCAATTTTGTCCTGGCTAACCAGGAATACTCTGTAATTAATGTTTATTCTCCTAATCAGGGTCAACCGGTGTTCCTGCAGCTGGTCCTGCATGCATCAGACGACCTGTTAACTGGGGTGGTGGTCCTCGGCGGTGACCTGAACTGGACTTTGACTCCCCCATTGGGCAACTCTGGTGGCCGCTCCTCCTACCCCGGTAGGCTGCATAGACGCATGCGCAAAGCGTTGGTGTCGGGCCAGCTGGCCGACGCCTGGAGGCTCCTGCATCCCACTGGTAGGGACTTCACTTTCTACTCCCACCCACATCGCACATATTCCCGACTGGACTACGTTTTCCTGGGCCATCGACACCTTCACCTCATCCTCTCTGCAGAGATTGGCCAGATCACGTTCTCCGACCATGCCCCAGTCCATCTCACTATAGCCTCACCCTTGCCCTCCTTCTGGCCGTGGTCCTGGAGATTTAATGAAAGCCTTCTTTCAGACCCAACTGGAAGCTGCTATAGCGGAGTTCATCCGCTTTAACAATACCCCAGACATCGGAGTTGGTAATCTGGGAGTCCAATAAGTGTGTTCGGGGCAAGTGCATTGAGTTCGGCACTTTCCTTAAGCGGGACAGGGAGGGACGGAAGGACACTTTGTTGCAAACTATTGCTAGGCTNGAGACATCGCATAAATCTACGCTGTCTGACCAGACCCTATTTGAACTGACGGAGGCCCGCAAGTCCCTGAATCAGTTGCTTCTTGAGAATGCTAAATATTGCGCAGTAAATGTCGCAGCAAATACTTTCGATGGGGGAACAATCCGGGGAAGATGCTTGCCAGAGCCTTACATGCCCAACAGTCTGCGTCATATATCCACTCTGTTACCACTAGAACGGGCTCTGTGGCTCACAAGACCGATGAGATTGCGCTGGCTTTTAGCGAATACTATTCTTCTCTTTACAACCTCCGCCACCCCCCCCTCCAGCCCTGCCCAGACCGACGGTCGGATGCTCCAGATCAGACAGTATCTCACTAGAGTGGGCTATCCCACCCTGTCTGCGGATGCCATTGCTTTTCTGGACAGCCCCTTTACCTTGGCGGAAGCTGAAGAGGTTAAGTCCACCCCCGCGGGAAAAATCCCTGGACCTGATGGGTTCCCAGCTGGGTATTATAAGGCTTTTCAGGAGCAGTTAGCCCCTCTCCTCCTGCAGNCCTTTAACTCAGTCTCCACCCAGAACTCCGTACGGCACCCTACCATCACCCCGACCATTTCTTGCTGGAAACGCCTGCGCTCCCTATCGACTATTTCCTCTCAGACTTCCCCCCCTCTGTACCTTTCTATCTGACGCACGAGGCTCTACTGGCCTCCCTCATAGTGAGTTCCGGTCCTGGTTGGATGCAGGGGTCTTCCGGGTAGGCCAGGTGGTTGACGCGGGCCATGTATGCAGTTTTGCCGGTCTTCGGCAGCGATGGAATCTCCCAAGTAATGAGTTTTGGCACTGCCTACAGGTTTATTATTGCTTACACATGCATGCCCTCTATCGGACGGTTAGTGCGGACCTGATACAATTTGAAAAGCTTTGTGAGGCCCCAGAACCTCCATCGCATATTATATCTCATGCACGCTTTCCCACGCTGCCAGCCTATACTTTAGCATGGGGGAGGACATCGCTGCCGAATCCTGGACCAAGATTTTTCAGTGCACGGTCGCTTGCTCTCAAAGCGTTGCCCTCTTGGAAACCCACTATAAACTCCTGACTCGCTGGTACAGATGCCCTACCGTCCTCCAAAGGATCTCTGATGCATGCTGGAGGTGCTCCTCGGCCCCGGGTTCCTTCCTCCATATATGGTGGGATTGCCCTGTCATACAACCCTTCTGGCGCCAGGTCTTCACACTTGCCCGGATCATACTTGCGGAGGATATATCCACAAGTTCTCATTTCTGGCTACTAAACTGGATCCTGACTTCTGTGTCGCTTTAAGAAATCCATAGTGCGTCACCTAATTAACGCTGCCAAGGCGGTAATCCCTGCCAGTTGGCATTCGCCCTCTCCCCCCTCTATTCGAGACTGGTGTGATCGCCTGGACTACTTCATGCTCCTGGAAGACCTTTCCGCTATTGGGGAGCTTGAGTCAGCCAGGTTTTGGGCGACCTGGCTTCCTTGGATGGAATTCAACACTTCACCTGCTTTCGCAAGCTCCGTTTGACCTCTCCTTACCCGCCTTTCCCCTGACAGGGCTTCTCCCCCTACGCCTCCCCCCACGCTGGGGCTCTGGCTGGACTGCTACCTCAGCCTCTGGCGTACTCCTTGTACTCTACTGCTTCCTCCTCCATCCTCCCCCCCTCTTTTTTCCCTTTTCTACATGGCTTTCTCTATGCTTTCTGAGGTTTCTGCTCATGGTATACAGTATTAATGAACATTTAGGTTATTGAGCTTGTTTGTCTATATCATTTGCACCTGTTTTGTTGTGCTGTTAATATACTACCATTTGTATGTTGTGTATTTCGGTGTTCTTTAATAAAAATCAGTTTAAACAAAAAAAAAACTTCCACAATGTCCATCCGCACATTTGAAGAGGGTTTAAAAATGGCGGAAACAGGATTGTCTAGAATTACAGTGTCTGAGTCAGAAATGTGGGGCTCACACATTATATATAACATAGTAACATAGTTGTTGAGGTTGAAAAAAGACATCAGTACATCAAGTTCAACCTATATGGGATCTCCTGCAATCCTAGTTTTAAAATTGAAGTTGATCCAGTTTAAATATGTAAGAGTTCCCTCCTGACTAAGGTAATAAATAACTTACCAGTCATAACCCTGAATACCCTTTACCTCTAAAAATTTGTCTAACACCTTCTTAAATGCATCTATTGATCCTGCCATGACAACCTTCTCAGACAATAAATTCCACATCNTCACTGCCCTTACTGTAAAGAACCCTTTCCTCTGCCCTTACTGTAAAGAAACCTTTCCTCTGCCCTTACTGTAAAGAAGACTTTCCTCTGCCGGTTGTTAAACTTCCTTTCTTCTAATCTTAGTGGGTGACCACGTGTCCTCTGTACGGTTCTATTGGTAAAGAGTTNATGTGAAAGCTCTCTGTACTGACCCCTAATGTATTTATAGATGGTGATCATATCACCTCTTAGACGCCTCTTTTCTTAGATGCCTAAACTTCCTAATTCCTCATAACTCAGTGACTCTATACCCCTTATCAGTTTTNTTGCCCTTCTCTGAACCCGTTTCAGTTCTGTAATGTCCTTTTTATGGAGTGGTGCCCAGAACTGTACCCCGTATACCAGATGAGGCCTCACCAATGATTTATAGAGTGGTAAAATGACATAGTCGTCCTGTGCATCTATGCCCCTTTTTACCTTTCTTACCCATGTACTATTTTCATTTGTACATGTTGAGATTGAAGCATCACTGGCAGTTCCATCACTAGTACTGGGTGCGGCAGTTTCAGCACAGCAGCTGTGGTGAGCGGTTAAATTTGTCTGAACTCCAGACACCAGCCCCTCCCTGTGAAGTTACCTGAGCTTCGATGGAGCCTACTGGGACTGTTTACTAGGAATACTTGGAATGTGATGGTAGTGATCCTGAAAACAAGATTCTATGCAAAGCCAATGTGGGGTCTGTATGTGATTCCTGGGAAGTCAAGGGTTAACAAATCTGTGAGTTTGTCATGAAACAATGTCAGGAGTTGAGAGCAGGTCTGGTGTACCTGGGAATAATCTGATTGCATAGTGAGTTCGCGTAAGGGGGATAAAGAAGAGAGTTGTTTCAGTGGGGAAGTAAGGAGAGAGGATTTTGAGAGTTGGAGAGAAAGAGAGAGACAGTGGAGAGGAGAGGTGTGCAAGATACTGTGCGTTAGAGCTTTTAGACAGTGTTGGGATGAGTAAGCAAAATCTAGAACTGTCCATAGCCCCTTTACCATTGACTGATCCATTCTGTCCTGTGCCATATGTTGTGCTAGACCGAAACTGAGATCGAGTCCTAGTTCTCTGATAGAAATCAAGAAACAGCCCCTTAAGAGTATGTGATTATTTATTTGTTTATTTTATGTAACATTGTTATGCCCCTGAAGTTTAATCAAAGACTGAACTGAACTAGTACACCCATGTGCTACAACATCCATGATACTGTTTCTCGCCATCCACCGTCATCAGTGATCTGTGTTATTGAACACTGTGTCTTTATATTTACTTGGAGTACCAATAAAGCAGTTTGTAAAAAAAAAAAGGTAATTGAATGAAACCAGGGAATTATAGANCTGTAAGCCTGATGAATAATGGAAAGTATATTAATGGATAATATTCAGGATTACTAAGTGGACAATGAGATTATTAGTGGGAATCAGCATGGATTTTTGATGGCCAGGTAATGTCAAACTAATCTAATTAGCTTCTATGAGGAAGTGAGTGAGGACTTAGACTATGGTAATGCACTAGATGTGTTCTACTTAGATTTTGCAAAAGCATTTGATACAGTTCTTAGTAAATAATACTTGTTTTGGGTTGAGAATTCGTTGTAGAATAGGGAGCAGAAAGTGGAAATAAATGGAACATTTTCTAATTGGTCAAAAGTTTTAAGTGGTATACCTCAGTGGTCCCTGCTGGGGCCACCCCTTTTCAATAAATAACTTAGGGGATAACTTAAAAAGAAAAGTCTCTTCTGTGTTTGCGGATGACACTAAACTATGCTGGGTGATAAAATCAGAGCAATATGTAGTTTGAAAGATGAGATTCAAAATTTGATAAATGAAAAAATTATGCATTTACGTAACAAAAATAGTAACAAAAAGTAGTCTATACCTTAAATGGGATAAACTTAGGCAAGTCTTCACAGGATTTGGGAGTGCTTTTAGACAATAGACTTATATAAGATATATATATCCTAAACAAGAATTATAAGAATTATAAGATTAGGATCACAGGGGACCCAAATAGGTTGAATTTGTTGAGGTTTTTCAACCTCATCAACTATGTTACTATATGCAGGGAAAGAGCATTGACTTAAAAAGCAAACAAGGAAAGGTTTAGCAGATATCGTAAGATGATAAAACATCTTAATAGTGGACTGGAAGGAGGGAAGAAAGTGATTGAGAAAAAGATGAGATCTTCTACTGAATATAGAGGAGCAGCATTAGAGTCTGAGACCGACAGTGATATGAAGAAATTAACAATGACACAATATCAAGCAGAAGATTTATGTAATGTAATATACAAAGGTTTAATACAATTGCAATATTGATTTTAAATAAATTCCTAATTTACTATACAACAAAACATAAATAAAATGACTATTATAGGTAAGAGTTATTTTTATTGACCATCTTACTTATTTGTGGCAGCTGTCAGGTTGCCAGGCTGAGAAAGGGCACACCGCAAGTTAGGATCCCAAGTCTTTGCCTATTTTATGACTGCAATAATATGATGAAAATATATGATCTAATATGGAGTTGACCAAGGCCTGACCACATCATCTTTGGAAGTGTCTCAATGAGAACTAAATAATGTATATTGCTAATGTGACTTTGGCACTGAAAATCTTACTATTTTAGTTGGTTTTAAAAGGGTTTTTCACTCATGCAGTGAGAACTATTTAAATTGGTGAGATATTTTGCGTTCCTCAGATCTAATTGGGAATTTATGGTGATTGTTTTATTGTTATATGGTGATAGCTTAATTGTTCTTCTAATCCTATATATAGATATATAGATATATAGATTTATGTTGTACCGCCATTTTAAAATGATTGTGCCATGACAGTAAACTTTAAATTAAAGACTTTTGTCTTTCACTTGAGATTTTAAACCACAAATGTTCCTCAGGTTCATATCCCATCCAGCTCACTAGTTACTGTAAGAAGATTTGAGTGCCAGGGGGGTTCATTTGACTTGCAGTATTTCGTTGCTTGTGGAAATAAGAAAAGCAAACTATGATCTTATTAACAGAGACATGGAATAAAGCTGGTGACAGATCCCGATTAATCACCTTCAAAACTTTAGATGGGCCAATAAATGTNAAGTTGACTTCATGGTGGGAACTTAGGGGCCGATTCAATGTGCCACAAATACGGGAAAAAGCGTGAAGTGCGTTTTTTAATACGTGGCTCAACAGTCATAAAAACGAAAGTTTTTTCTCCCTTAAGCAAACAGTGTAAGGGAGAAAATTAGACGCGAAGCCGAATTGAATCGCCCCTTAGAGTCTTAAAGTGAGTAGATAACCAGACATGGGCNTGCATTTACTAAGCAGGGAGATTGAATAGTGGGGATCTTGCCCATGGCAATCAATCAGATTCGAGCTCACATTCATCAGTATGTAAAATTAAACTGAAAGCTTGAATCTAAGTGGTTGCTATGGGGAACCTCCCTGCTTTTCAATCTCCCTGTTTAGTAAATTTAGGCCCTAGTATCCTAAAGAACGCTTAATGGAGCCTTCTTTCAAGCAATGTCCAGATGTTAGAAAAGGGCCAAATGAGTAAAATAAATGGCTCAAGTTTCCTTATGTGGAATGACATTTTATGTAGGAGACATAGGATGGCATCTGTACAATACAATAAAGGTCTTACAAAATAAGTCCAGGAATACAAAGTAGNTAATCTTCATTGTCCCAAAGGGGCAGAGCCTATAACAATGCTTAATCAGACTCCAGGGCCTAAATTTACTAAGCAGGGAGATTGCAGAGAGCATTGAAAATTGGGGATGTTGTCCATAGCAACCAATCAGATTCGTGCTCACATTCTTCAGTATGTAAAATAAAATCAATAGCTTAAACCTGGTTGATATGAGCAACATCCCCACTTTTCAATCTCCCTGCTTAGTNAATGGGCCCAGGGATACGAAAGGCCACTTTAGACATGCTGTTTGTGAAATTGCCAGGACATAAATTAAATTGGATTAAACACTGGTTCATCAACTCAGATCAAAATTTTCGTTCCGTTCCTCCTCATGCTCCTGCCGTGCTCCAGTGTCTTGCTGCAGTGCCGCGTTCTCCTCCTCCTCTCTGGTTCTNCTCAGCCCTTGCTGCCTCCTTCCATTCAGCTCCCCTGGTCCTTTCCTTCTGGCCCCCTTCTCTCACCATTTCCTCCCAGGTCACCTCTCAGTCTTACTCCCTCCTGCTCCCACTGTTTCCACTCAGCACCTCTGGTCCTTTCCCTCTGGCTTCTCTCACTCCTCCATTTCCTCCCAGGTCTCCCCACTGACACTCCTTTCCTTGTCTCTGTTCCGCCCTTCCCTGGCTCATACCTCCATTTTCCTCTCTGATCTTTTAGCTTCCTCCTCCTTTCCATCTTACCTCTGACAGAAGTGTTTAAATAAAAAATGCAATAGTCTAAATCAGTGGTAGGCAACCTTTATCATTCATAGAGCCATTTAGACCTGTTTTCACTAGAAAAAAAAATCTTGGGAGCCACAAAACTTTTCTTCACAACTCCAAAAGTGATATTTAATATAACATTGTATGTACAATGACCACCGTTTCAGTGGCTGTTAGGAAATTTTCATCAGAGCAGCATACAAGTCAATAGTAAGACCAAATAAACCTGATGAAAATTGCCTAATAGCCATTGAAATGGTGGCCATTGTAGACACACACGCACACACACATATATATACATTTATTAATTTTCTCATATCATCCTCTTTGGCGCTCTCCAACTTCTGAATGACAATGACATGACGCACAGCTGAATCCTCCGCTGATCCTCCGAGACTCACAGGCACAAATGTAATCNTGGCTGGCCGCGGCAAATGTACTGTGCATTTGCCACATCCAGCCATAATTACATTTGTGTCTGAGTCCCAGAGGATCGGCAGAGCCACAAGAGACTGCTGAAAGAGCCGCATGCGGCTCCGGAGCCGCAGGTTGCAGACCCCCGGTCTAAATGGAAGTGGCAGTTAAGTAATGCAAACTGGTAAATCACAATGCCTTAAGAACCATCCTATTGGGGGGTCATTAGTAAGAAAGATTCATTATCCTTAATGCACTACCAACTATTAATATAAAGTCTTCAAATGCTTTTATGCCTAGTCCTTCAACTGATTGAATTGATCATATGATTAAAACAGTCTTCCTTTTGATCTTTTGATTTTGTTTATGTCTGGTCTACNACATCAAATGCCCTCTTAAAAAGTAAGGTTATGGTAATGTTTCTTATGGCTTTCTGTGTTACGATACTATATTTGTCTTTTCCCAATCCAGTGTAAATAATACTCATGAATAGCAATTGGTGAATGACAACAGCCTACAGAAAAAAATTACCAAATGCTCTTCTGCTAATATGAGTTCTTGCAACCTACAGCCAAATCAATAATTTACTACCTAGAGTGTACACAAAAAAAGAATATAGTAACTATATCAAAAGTCAAACTTTGATACATTTAAAGAACTGTATATTAAAAGTGAGTTAATGAAGAATCCTTGCCAAACTTCCACCCAATTGCCCTCCTCAATACTGACATTTAACTGTATGCTAAGATGCTTGCTAATCGCCTTAGCTCCCTTTATAAATTGAACATTTCTAAGACGAAAGCCCTCCCGATTAACCTCCCCCATGTGCTTTTGGCTAACCTTCAATCTATGTACCCATATGTCTAGAAATCTGACTCCCTCTCTTACCTTGGAAGTCACATCCCCTCTTCCCTGACTCGTATCTTTGATGCTAACTACACTCCGCTACTACACCAACTTACCTCTCTGACGAAAGGCTGGATGCAGTTTAAAATATCCTGGATGGGCCGTATCGCTGTGTTTAAGATGACTGTTCTCACTAAAATACTTTTTCTCACTAAAATATTTTCGCACTATCCCCTACCTTCTACTCTCTCCATTCCTCAATAAGCTCCGTTCCCTCATAACAGCATATGTCTGGCGTAAACACCCTCCCCAAATCGCTACCTCTCGCCTGACCCTCCCTAGAGGTGCTGGTGGGGTCTCCCTCCCAGACCTCTGTCACTACCAGGAGGAATGCCCCTTGGCTCAACTGGTGGACTGGACCCTCCCCCCTGGCACCAAATGCTTGGTTGACCTGGAANGCTCTCTCCCTCCCTTTTTTCCCATAACCGACTTTCTCTGAACCTCTAAGATGACCCGACCTAGGGGTACACGCTCCCTCCTTAGTATAGCTCACTGTGTTGTTGCCAACCGACTGTTTCCCCTCCCATCCCTTAATTTGTCTCTCGCAGCTCCCTCCAAGTTGGTGCTTGGCTCAGCTCTGGGTTCCTGGTCCCGCTAAGGCTTATCCACGCTGGCACAGCTGGTTTACGACTTAAGCCTTTTTCCTGTCTCGTGGAGGAGTTCGGGCTCCCGGAGATGGCCAGGTTCCAATACCTCCAACTCCACCACTNGTGGGAGGTTACAACTGTCCCTGCACCATTTGCAGCCGGTCTCTCTGCGTCTTTGGAGAGGGGCGCTATCTCGTTCTGTTATTCCATCCTCAGTTCGTCTTCTCCCCCTCAGAGGTCTACCTCTCA